>JAOTQJ010000049.1:1043285-1079574 GCA_025642045.1 Solanum sejunctum | reverse complement strand
ATAGGATTTAGCATCTCAGGTTAGACCATGGGTTAGCCAGACTTTTGGGGACTCAGAGAAGAGGGTAAAGGCATTCGCCCTTGATTTGGTAGATAAGAGAGTTAGGGCGGTAGATGCCAAAGTAGATGCATTTGAGGTGAGAGTCCAACAGAGACTTGAGAGTGCTCGGCCTGTTGACATGAGTGTGATGACAAAGGAGTTGGCCAAATTTAAGGCTGACTTGTTGTAGATATTAGCATCCCCTATTGTTGTCCTAGAGGCAGCACTGGCGGGTGATGAGGTTTTTGATTGGTTATCTGACCGCTCACATTCTCACGAGAAGAGACCCCTCGAGATAGATGACCTAGAGTTGAGCCAGAAGAGGCCTAGGCTTGATGACCCAGCAACACTGGAGGAGAAGTCTATACCAGAGGAGGTGGTAAAGGAGACAATCCTATTGGCAGCTATATATAGAGACCAGGAGCAGCAGACTTCACAAGGAGAGGGTAGATCACATATAACTGTGACCCAAATAGCTGAGGAGGTTTCATGACCTAAGACTTTGTTGACCAGACTGATACCGGTGCTTGAGCACCATAATGTTTGACTTTTTGACCCCAACTCTTGTCTTTTATATATGGATACTTTGTTCTTTCTATTAGACAATATTTTTATTATGTTAGTTTTTTTGGATTTGTTTAAATATTTTATGTTAGATGTTGTTTTTACTTATGTTTTGGATATTAGTTTCTCAAATATTTATTTTTAATGTGTGTGTGCGTATGTATATATATATATTTTTGTTATTTGGTTTTTGTACCTGTTTCTACTTCAATGACAAAGTATTTTATTTTGGTGGGGTATGGGAAGTTCTGGAGTTAGGTGAAGTTTGAGTAACCTCGAGTCCATAACTTCCCCTACTTTTGATCCCAAGGTTTTCATGCCGTGTTTCTTTTTTCTTGTGGATATTTAATTTTCTGTTTAATCAGCATGTTTAGGTAGTGTAGAAAATGTGTAAATAAATAGTAGTATTATCTGTTCGCACATACATAGTCTTTTGAATGTTTTTTGAATGATTTGCAAAAATTAGGCACCCTAAAAAATTTTTGAGGTTGTTGGTTATTGATGCAATCATGAATCTTGATTATCTGGTGATGTTTGTTATGATACTGTAAAGGTAAGTTAAGGCTTGAGCATGACCTGTGAGTCTATACTTAATTGTGTGTGCAATGTCATATGTGTTGTGAGCTTATTTTGCCATATTCATGCACATATATGGACTTAGAACTTGCCTTAGTACTCTAAGACTGGTTTAGTAATGTGATTGATTTGGAAGGGATCTTATGTCATGTCCAAAGTCCCATTAAGGCGGATTGATACCCTTATCCAATAAGGCCCGGGAGAACTAACCTAAATCTATGCACTTTCTATACATATTATAAGGGATTTTCACATTCAACATGTCTTTAAGAAAGTAAACAGTAATAACAAGCCAAAAGAAAATGCATATGGCTAGGCCATTAGAGCCACAGTGTCTAAAGTACGAGACATGACCATATTTTAATTTATATAGTCTACAAATCCTCTAGATAAGGAAAAGTATCTGATAAGGATTGGGACAAGCCCTATCTCGACAAACTATACACTACAAAAATATAAACTCTAGACACACAAAGCTCTTAAGCAACCTGGAGCTTGGTAACAACAGCTAGATATCCTGTACTCCTACTGAGGAGATCTACTAGCACCTGTACCTGTAGCATGAAATGCAGGTCCCTTATAAGGGACGTCTCTAAGATATAATGTACTGAATATGTAAGGAAAGAAATACTATAGATGAAGTAAAAACTCAAATGAAATTATGCACTGGTGTAGGATAAGAGACCACCTTTAGTTATACTGGGGGATCATGTACTTCATGTTCTTTTTATTACTTTACATTTACTGTATAATCTGTGCACAATAAGTAATACAAATGACCAGCTGATCAGTGGTAAATATATATCAGGATTGGCCCTGGCTAGGCTTTTCCTTTCACCCCTTAGGCTACCCCCTGTGATAGGATCGATCCTCACTAGGTGATTCTTCCACCCCTCAGATTACCACCCATCAACAAGCAATATACTTTACTTTATCTTTCAATTACCTTTGAGATGATTCTTTTGTTGGTCATAATATTGGAGCTGTAGGACTGTAGGTACAACATATAACATGTAAATAATCATAAAAGACAACACCATAATAAAGGAGTAGGTTACACAAATAATGAAATGCATAGGAGGTAGAACAACACAAGACCTTTATTTAGTAGAACGAACTCGTGTATCTTGGTATCCAAGTATGTAGGCTGAGTTGAAGGTGACTATGTATGGGAGCATATGAATATGTGAAAGAGTTTGGACATGGTTAATACTTGTGTCAGAGTTGGTAAATGCCTTTATGTGCCAAGGAGGGATCTATGTTTTATGCCAAATAATACGAAATAAAGTAGCCTTACATACCTCGCTGTACGATCTCGCTATTACCTTGATATAACCTTCCCTTCCTCCAAATATTTATCTACAACATAGTAGGTGATAAAACTAGCATTAGCATCCATTAGATACATCTTGGCAGCCCAATCTCATAAAACAATAACACACAGGCAACAAGCGTATAATTATAAACCCGAGCGTATTATTTCAACCTTTTCACCCCTAATCATATCTTCTAATACATATTCTTATATACATATCATGTGCACCATATATTAGTGCCATAACAGTCTTACAACAGCCCATAAAGCACAACACATAATAATTCTATGCAACATACAAATAGGTAGCATAACGTTATATCCCTTCACTACATTTCGACGTTGACAATTCCAAGCCTATTTCAATTTTAACCAAATAGTACCCACCATGTATATACATAAAACTAGTCCTACAATAGTTCAAAAATAGTCCTCAAAATAGGTGGAGGACGTGAGACCATAATCCTCAATCAATTAGCTCACAAGTTCCTATTATAAGCGCAATTACGATATCACACAAGAACACACTTTTGTGGACTGTAAAAAATGGTGTAGCAGCCTTTATACATTATTATAAAACTAATACTAATTAAGAAGAGTAGACTCCCTTCATAACCAGTCCAACCAAAAAGAGAAAATCTTCCAAATAAATAAGAAAAATGTACAATAACTTTTGGAACACATGCTGTCCAACAATTTCAGCATAAACATAACCAACATAGTCTCTTGTTTTTCATAAGAAAACCATACTAAACACATAATTAAACTTACTTACCATTACCTTCAAGGTGTAGGGCTTCTTCAAGAACCCTAAAAGTCTCCTTGTGGCTGCTTTGCTAGGGTAAGAAAGTGTATGAAAGCTGATTTTTTTTTCAAGTTAAGAAAAGGTACTATTTGAAAGCCTTTTTAAAAGAGATTGGGCCAACTTTCTTGTGTTGTTTAAGCCTCATATTATCAAGTTGGTGATACAACATCTTGTCCTTTTCACTTGGGACTAATTGGGTTTCAAAGTTGATGGGCCTTGGCTGCCCATTTTTCTAATTCCTCTTCACTTAGTTTGGGCCCAATCAGTCAAGTGGGTTGTGATGTACTTAGGCACTTTTATTATTCATCTTGGCCTTTAAGTATTGTCCATTTATGATGGTAAAACACAGGCTAAAGTTACACTCTTAACACAGACTTTATTCATTATTGGACTTGGACAAATTTGATGTCGGGCCTTGTCTCTGTTTAGCTAGCAAATATAAGCTAAGTTGGTAACTCACTTGCTAGCTTCCTAAGTCCTACAAGCACCTAATTTATCTCACTTTATTTAGGGTCATGAACTCCTCAAATTACCTTAAAATGTATTTACACCCTCTTCAGTATTGGACATATATATCGTCTTCTAATTTTTAGATCTAAGCACTTTTAAAAATTGGCACTAATTTGAAAATCCATATCATGTTTTATTTGAACAGTACTAGTATTGTAAGATGTGGGGTGTTACATCCTCCCACCTTAGGAATATTAATCCTCGAATGTTAGCACAATTGGATAGCTTAACTATTTTTAAACCTTTACTTACATAAATATTTGACAACACACTAAGTATTCAATCACACGTACCTATTAGTGTCCCAATTCTGCATGTTGGACTTCCTCTTTAACTTCAAATAAGTAAGGGTATTTTGATTTTATTGCATCCTTGGCCTCCCATATTATTTCTTCTACTTGCTGGTTTCTCCAAAGTACTTTCACTGAAGCTATTTCTTTATTCCTTAGCTTCTTAAATTGATGATCTATAGTAGCAGTAGATACCTCTTCATATGTGAGATCTCCTGTAACCTACACATCCTTAATAGGAGTGATACCAGATGGGTCACCTATGCATGTTGAAGCATTGAGACATGAAAAAATTGGATGAACCATTGAAAGTTCTTGGCGTAACTCTAGTTCATATGCAACCTACTCTAACCTCTTAATAACTTGATATGGCAATATATAACATGGGATCAATTTTCCTTTCTTACCAAATCACATAACCCCTTTCATTGTAGACACCTTTAAAAATATCCAATACCTTACTGAGAATTCCACTCCTCTCCTCCTAGCATCTGTATATGATTTGTGATGACTTTTTGGGCTATTTCTAGCCACTGCTATTTTACCTTAACTTTTTTCATGGCTTGTTAAACTAGATCTGGCCAAAGTAAAGAGGTTTCAGCCACTTCGAACCATGTAATTGACAATCTATATTTCCTTCCATACAATGCTTCATAAGGTGCCCTCTTGATATTCGTGTGGTAGCTTATATTATAGATAAATTTAATAAGTGGCAGATGGTCTACCCAACTACCTTTAAAGTTCAATGCACAAGCTTGCAACATATCTTCAAGTGTCTAAATGGTGCATTCTGGTTGATGATTTGCTTAAGGGTTTAATGTTGTACTCAAATTCACTTGTGTCCCTAAAATCCTTTGGAAGGACTTCCAAAACTTTGCAATGAATTGAGCTCCTCGGTCAGATATAATAGAGATAGGGACTCCATATAGTCTTACTATCTCTTTAATGTATAGCTTAGCATACTCTTCAGCTCTATAATCACTCTTGACTGGCAAAAAGTGTGCTGACTTTGTGAGTCTGTCAACTATTACCTATATGGAGTCAAACTTCTAAAATGAGCGAGGCATTCCCAGTAACAAAATCCATATTGATCATATCCCACTTCCATGTTGGAAGTTCTATACACTATATGTAACCCCCTGGCTTTTGGTGTTGTACATTCACTTATTGGTAATAGGGACATTGGGCCACAAATTGTGCAAGGTCCCTTTTCATGCCACCCCACCAAAATATTCCCTTTAGGTCATGATACATCTTAGTTGATCCTGGATGGATGGAATATTGGGAATGATGGGCTTCTTCCATCATTCTTTTCCTTAGCCTATTAATATCAGGCACACATAATCTATTTTGGCAATAAAGTACTCCATTTTGTGTAAGGTCAAAGCCCTTTATTGCACCCTAACTCACCTTTTTCTTAAGCCATCATAGAACAGGATGCTCGAACTATTTTTCTTTCACTTCTATGACTAATGAAGACGCTGCTGCACTATGTATATTAACCCTTTCCTTTGGAGTCTTGAAAAGGCAAACTCCCAAACTAGCTGATTGACGTAGATCCTTAGCTACTCCTTGACTTATGATAGCTTGATCACCAGTATTCATGATTGCCTTATGACTCAGAGAATCAATTACCATATATGCCTTCCCCGGATGGTATATTATCAATGTCATAATCCTTTATAAGCTCTAGCCATGTCCGTTGTCTTAAGTTTAGGTCTATTTTCTTAAAGATGTATTGCAGGCTCTTATGATCAGTATATATGTCAATGTGAACCCCATACAAATGGTGAAGCCATATTTTCAGAGCAAATACAACCGCTACTAGATCAAGATCATGTGTTGGGTAGTTTTTCTCATGTGGCCAGAGTTTTCTAGAGGCATAAGCAATTACCCTACCATGCTCTATCATTACACACCCTAAGCCAACTCTTAAAGCATCACAATACAATGTATACCCCTCGGTGCCTTCTGGAAGTACTAACATAGGTGCAAAAGTTAGCTTATTTTTCAGCTCCTGGAAGCTCCTTTCACATGCATCATTCCATTGGAACTTGGTTGCATTATGTGTTAACTTTGTTAGAGGTGCAAAAATAAAAGAAAAACCTTTGACAAGCCTCCTGTAATAACCTGCCAAACCTAGGAAGCTCCGAACTTCCGTGGGTGTTGTTGGTCTAGGCTAACCTTTTCACAGCCTTTATCTTTTGTGGATCAACC
This sequence comes from Solanum sejunctum, assembly GCA_025642045.1. Taxonomy (NCBI): domain Eukaryota; kingdom Viridiplantae; phylum Streptophyta; class Magnoliopsida; order Solanales; family Solanaceae; genus Solanum; species Solanum sejunctum. The sequence continues at coordinate 1,073,258 of JAOTQJ010000049.1, read as the reverse complement.
CTTATACTCTCATCAGACATAATATGACCCAAGAATGCCACTGATTTTAGCCAAAATTCACATTTAGAAACTTTGGCATATAACTATCGATCACGAAGAACTTGTAACACCTATCATAAGTGATTTGCATAGGCCTCTTCTGATCTTGAATATACTAAAATGTCATCTATAAACACTATAACAAACATCTCTAAGAATGGCCTGAATATCCTATTCATCAGATCCATTAAAACTGTTGGTGCATTCGTTAGCCCAAATGACATAACAAGAAATTCAAAGTGACCATAGTGTGTTCTGAAAGTAGTCTTAGGTATATCTTTCGCCTTCACCCTCACTTGGTGATAACCTCATTCAAATCAATTTCTGAAAAGCATTTGGCACCCTGCAACTGATCAAATAAATCATCAATCTCAGGGAGGGGGTATTTATTCTTAATTGTCACCCTATTCAATTGTCGGTAGTTGATACACATTCTCAAGGTGCCATCCTTTTAGCGTACAAATAACAATGGTGTACCCCAAGGGGACACACTAGGTCTTATAAAACCCTTCTCCAATAAGTCTTTTAACTGTTCTTTTAATTCACGCAACTCTATCGGGGCTATTCTATATGGAGGGATAGAAATAGGTTAAGTGCCTGGAAGTAAGTTAATACGAAAATCTATTTCTGATTCTGGAGGTAAGCCTGGAAGTTCTTCAGGGAACACAAGAATGAATTCATTTATTACTGGAACTGATTGAAGGGTTAGTGATTCTTCCTCCATATTGCTCACTCTAAATAAATGAAATATATACCCCTTAGATATCATCTTTCTAGCCTTAAAATAAGAGATAAACTTACCCTTTCGCCCCCTAATATTGCCTTTCTATTCAAGAATTGCTCATTTGTGGAAGCACACTCTCTTAGTTCGGCAATCCATGGTGGCATAGCAAGAGTCTAACCAATCCATACCTATTATAACATCAAGTTCCACCATTTGTAGCTCAATAAGGTCAGTCAATGTGTCACGCTCACAAATAGTTACTACTCAGTCATAATAGATTCACCAATTGGTGTAGGCACTTCAAATGGTTTGTTCAATCATTTGGGTGTTCTCTTAGGCTTTCCAGCAACTAGTGAGATAATGTATGATAGTGTAGAACTAGGGTCAATTAATGCATATATATATTATGTGAAAAGATGGAGAATATACATGTGACCACATCAGGTGAAGCTTCCAAATTTTGCCGACTCCCTAGAGCATAAGTGCGATTCTAGACTTCACTAGAGCTAGCTGCCCCTCTAACACCTCTACCATGCCCCATAGGTGCTTGTTGACCCCTACCTAATAGAGGAACTAATGATGATAATGCAACAGCTAACCTAGTAGATTATGCTATATCACCCATACACCACCTTGGGCAATCTCTCATCATATGCCTTAGCGCACCACACAAATAACAAGAATCTATCCCAACATGACATATCCTCAATGACTCCTTCTACACTATTTACAAATTTGCATAGGGGTTATTTGCCATCCTGCTAAATATCTCGCTGTCCGGACGCCTTGCCCTTCACTTCTTGGACCAAACTGATTTCTCCTAGATCCTTAAAGTTGTGGCCTAGCACTAGCTATACAGTAGGAGGAGGATGGCCTAGGCGGTCTGTTAAAAAATTGAGGCTTAAGCTCACCTTGGGGTGGTGTAAACTGTAGTTTAAACCTGTCCCTCTTGGCCTGCCCTCTTTCTAACTCTTTTATCCTTCTTTTTTGCCTCTGATCCTCCAATTTCTGTGCAAAAGCTTGCATTCTTGCTATATCCATCTCTTTGTTCAAGGAGGCAATGGTACAGTCCCTGACCAGATATGTATCCAATCTATCCACATATCGATGAACTCTATCTACCATAATAGCAACTACATTAGGAACATACTTGGCAAGGAAATTAAATTGACGTCTATACGGTCATGCTCATATTCCCTTTGTGGAGATTTAGGAATTGATCTGCATAGTCCTCTCAAATCTCTAATGGCAAGTAATGGCCAAGAAATGCCTCTTTGAACTCCTTCCATGTAGTTGGCGGTGCATCTATACCCTTAGATTGCTTGCAAGCTTCACCTAATTTGAGACTATTTATGGACTATTCTAAGACTGGTTTTATGTGTAAAAATATTGGATACATTTTGGTTAAATTGGGATTGTCGACGTCAAAATGGGGCAAAGGGACGTAATGTTATACCGCCTATTTGTATGTTCAGTAGAATTTATGTTGTGATTTATGGCTTTTGGAAGACTATTATGGCACTATAATAGGCTACACGTGATCTGTATATGAGAATGTGTATTAGGAAATACGATTAGGGGCGAAAAGGTTGAAAGAATATGCTCGGGTTTATAAATACCCGCTTGCTACCCGTATGTTATTTTTTTATGAGATTGGGCTACCAAGATGAATTTATTGGCTGCTAAAGCTAGTTATATCACCTACTATGTTATAGATAAATATTTGTAGGAACTGAAGGTTATCTTGAGGTAATAGCGAGGTCATAAAGCGAGGTATGTAAGGCTACTCGATTTCGTATTACTTAGAATGAAACCTAGGTTCTTCCTTGGTACACAGAGACTCTTATCTACTTTAACATAACAAACAGTAATGTCTCCACTCTTTTACATGCTTATATGCTCCTATACCTAGTCACTTATGAACCTGCATACATACTTGGATGATAAGATACACGAGTTCATTCTACTACATAAAGTTCATGTGTTGTTCTAAGTCTTATGCATTTCATTATTTGTGTAACTTACTCCTTTCATTGTGGTGTTTCTTTTGTGATTATTTACATTCCATATGTTGTATCTATAGTCCTACAGCTCTAATATTACGACCAGCAAAATAATCATTTCAAAGCTAATTGAAAGATAAAGCAAAGTATATTGCTTATTGAATGTGGTAGCCTGAGGGATGGAAGAATCACCTAGCCAGGGATGATCCTATAATGGGGGTTAGCCCAAGGGGTTAAGGAAGAGCCTAGCTAAGGCTAATCCTGATATAGATTTACCACTAACCAGCTGGTCATTTGTATTGCATGTTGTGCACAAATTATATAGTAAAGGTAAAGTAATAAAGAGAATATAAAGTACATGATCCCACAATATGACTAAGGGTGGTCTCTTATTCTACACCAGTGCATAGTTTCATTTGAGTTATTACTTCATATACAGTATTTCCTAGCTTACATATTCAGAATATTATCTCATATTGACGTCCCTTATGGGGGACCTGTATTTCATGTTGCAGGTACTAGTTCTAGTAAATCTCCCAAGTAGAGTACAAGATATCCAGCTACTATTACCAAGCTCTAGGTGCTTCGGAGCTTTGTGTCTAGAGCTTATATTTTTGTATTGTACAATAGCAGAGGCGAGGCCTTTCCCGACCCTTATCAGATACTTTTCCTTTTCTACTGGCTTTGTAGACTATGTAAATTAAAGTGTGGTCATGTATCATACTTTAGACACCGTGGCCCCAACGACCTAGCCATATACATTCCCTTTTGTCTTGTTATTACTATTTACTTTCTTAAAGGAATGTTAAATGTAGAAATCCCTTATAATATATATGGAGAGCGTATAGATACTGGTTAGTTCTCCCAGGCCTTATTGGCAATGGGTGCTAGTCCATCCTAATAGGTCTTTGGGCGTGACAAAAGTGGTATCAGAGCAGGTCATCCTAGGGAGTCTACAAAGCCATGTCTATGTAGAGACTTCTTTATCGATGCATATTGCACCACATTTGTAAGCAAGAGGCTATGTGGCATTTAGGAGTTATTACTTTATTTTTATTCTTTAGATCGTGTCATACAGCCAAATGTAATAGGTACATTACTTCTAGCTTCTAAATTATTTTGTACAGCAAGTATGCCAGAAACCAGGCAAAACAAAGGTAAAGGGAAGGGAGTAAAAGTGGTGGTTGGTATATCCAGTCAGGTGAGACAACAAAATAAGGTTCAAGAGGAGTCTCTGTGACAGACATCTCCAACTCCTCCAGCTCTCGATGAACCTGAAAGTAGTAAAATTCCCAAGAACCAGCTAATAATGCTACCATGCAGGATCTGAGAAATGTAGTCCAACTATTGACCCGTATAATTGCTGGCCAAGGTCAACGACAGGAAGGTTCGGTTATAGGTACAGGTGGTGCGAATAGGGCAGTGGGCACAAAGATATGTGATTTCATTAATTTGGACCCTCCATCCTTTACTAGGTTAGATCCTAATGAACATCCACAAGACTTTATAGATCAAATTCAACACATTTTAGATATTATGCATGCACATGGTACAGAAGCTATCGAGTTAGAGATAATAGCCTCTATGTACCAAGGAAGAACCTAGGTTTCATTCCAAGTAATACGAAATTGAGTAGCCTTACATACCTTGCTGCATGACCTCGCTATTAAGTCAAGATAACCTTAACTTCCTCCAAATATTTATCTACAACATAGTAGGTGATATAACTAGCATTAGCAGCCAATAAATACATCTTGCCAGCCCAACCTCATAAAAAAATAACATACGGGCAACAAGCGGGTATTTATAAACCCGAGCATATTCTTTTAACCTTTTCGCCCCTAATCATATTTCCTAACATACATTCTCATATATAAATCATGTGTAGCCTATTATAGTGCCATAACAGTTTTCCAAAAGCCATAAAGCACAATATAAATTCTACAGAACATACAAATAGGCGGCATAACATTACGTCCCTTTGCCCCATTTTGATGTCAACAATCCCAATTTAACCAAATGGTATCCAATGTTTTTACACATAAAATCATTCTTAGTATTGTCCAAAAATAGTGTCAAATTAGGTGAAGGTCGTGAAATAACAATTTCCAATTATCAGCCTACAAGTTTCTTTTATGAGCACAATTATGACATTATACAACAACTCTTTATTTACGGACTGTAAAAGTGGTGTAGCAGTTAGGTTTCATTATTAAAAAACAAACCTTTCTTAAATACATGAGTGTTACTTCATAATACATCTAACTAAGAAGAAAAAATCCTCTTGAACAATAAGATAAGCTTACAACAATCCTTAGGACACATGCTGTCCAAAATTTCAGCACAAACATATCCAAAATAGTCTCTTGTTTTTCATAAGAAAACCATACTAACACATATGTAAACATACCTACCACTACCTTGAAGGTGTAGGGCTTCTCCAAGAACCCTAAAAGTCCCCTTGTGGCTGCTTTGCTAAGTTAAGAAAGTGTAGAGAGAAAGTTTGTGAAAGCTAAAATTTCCCAAGTCTAAGAATGACTTAAAGGTGCTATTTGTAAGCCTTATTAAAGGGGATTTTATCCAACTTTCTTGTGTAATTTAAGCCTTATATTATTAAGGTAGTGATGCAGGAACTTGGACCTTTTAGTTGGGACTAATTGGGTCTCAAAGTTGATGGGCCTTGGCAGCCCATTTTTCAAATTTCTCTTCTCTTGGTTTGGGCCCAAATGGTTAAGTGGGTTGTCATGTATTTGAGCCCTGTGAATATGCTTCTTGGGCTAAAAATAAAGTCCATATGACGATAAAACATGGGCTAAAGTTACATCCTTAACACAGACTTTATCCATAATTGGACTTAGACAAATTCGATATCAGGCCTCATCTTCGTTTAGCTAGCAATTTAAGCTATGCAAGTAGCTGAGTCATCTGTTAGCTTACTAAGGCCTATAAGCACCTCAATTTTCTCACTTTGCTTAAGGCTTTGATCTCCTTAATTTGACTTAAAATGTATTTACACTTGACCCTCTTCAGCATTAGACATACATATCACCCTTTAATTGGAGATTTAAGCTCTTCAAGATATTGGCGACACTTTGACCAAACCATATCATGTTTCATTGTATAGTACTAGTATTGTAAGATGTAGGGTGTTATAAGATCATGGTAATTTTAACACTTATGTTGAGATCTTAAAAATGGTATTTTAAGTGTGTTATTGCATTCTTATTGGGGTTGATCTCTTTATGATTACTCTTCTCTTGTACATTTCTTTGACATTCTGGGATGAATGTTCTCAAGTGGAAGATATTGCCGATAAGCCATGGGAGAACCAACCTATATCTATGTGCTTTTCATACATATTATAAGGTATTTCTACATTCAACATGCTTTCAAGAAAGTAAACAGTAATAACAAGCCAAAAGGAAATGCATATGACTAGGCCATTGTGGCCATGTTATCTAAAGTATGAGACATGACTACACTTTAATTTACATAGTCTACAAAGTCTCTAGATAAGGAAAAGTATCTAATAAGGGTCGGTATGGGCCTTGCCTCGACTAACTATATAATACAAAAATATAAGCTCTAGACATATAAAGCTCCGAAGCAACCCAGATCTTGGTAACACCAGTTGGATATCCTGTACTCCTACTAGGGAGAGCTACTAGCATCTATACCTGTAGCATTAAATATATCTCCCTCATAAGGGATGTTAGTACGAGATAATGTACTGAATATGTAAGGAAGGAAATACTATATCTGAAGTAACAACTCAAATGAAACTATGCACTGGTGTAAGGATGAGAGACCACCTTTAGTCATACAATGGAATCATGTACTTTATGTTCTTTTTCTTACTTTACTTTTACTGTATAATCAGTACACAATAAGTAATACAAATAACCAGCTGATCAGTGGTAAATCTATATCAGGGTTGGCCCCTACTAGGTTTTTTCTTTCACCCCTAGGGATACCCCCATAAAATGATCGATCTAGGCTAGGTGACTCTTCTACTCCTTGGGTTACCACCCATCAGTAACCAATACACTTTACTTTATCTTTCAATTACTTTTGAGATGATTCTTTTGCTAGTCATAATATTGGAGCTGTAGGACTGTAGATATAGCATGTGACATGTAAATAATCATACAAGACAATACAACAATGAAAAGAGTACATTACACAAATAATGAAATGCGTATGAGAGATTAAACAACTCGTGAACTTTATTTAGCAACAAGAACTCATGTATTTTTGTATACAAGTATATGTGTAGATTTAAAGGTGACTATGTATGGGAGCTTATGAACATGTGAAAGAGTGGAGACATGGTTAATAGTTGTATTGAAGTTGGTAAGTGCCTTTATACGCCAAGGAAGAATCTAGATTTCATGCCAAGTAATATGAAATTGAGTGGCCTTACGTACCTCGTTGTACCACCTCATCATTACCTCTAAATAACCTCCCTTTCCTCCAAATATTTATCTATAATAGAGCAGTCAATAATACTAGTATTAGTAGCTAAGTAATAATTTTTGGCAGTCCAATCTTATAAAAAGTAACATCCGGGCAGCAAGCATGTATTTAGCGACCAAAAGGCATTCTTTCGACCTTTCACTTATAGTCATATTTTCTAATAACTATTCTTATGCACATGTAATATAGTACTTGTTTTATGTGCTTAAATGTCTTACAATAGCTCACAAGGCACAACACGTAACAATTCTACACAACACACAAGTAGGTGGCATAACATTATGTCATCTCGCTACATTTCGTTGTAAACAATCCCAAATCTATTTTAACTTTAACCAAAATACATATAATATACCTACACGTACAATTTGCATTAAAACATTCAAAAAATAGTTCCGAAATAGATGGAGGTGATGGAACAATAATTCTCAACTACCAGCCCACAAGTTTGTATTAAGAACACAATTACGATACCATATAAGAACTCACTCCTGTTGACTATAAATATGGTTTAGCATCCTTTATACATCATTATACAACCAAATATCATTAGGAACGGCAACCCTCCATCATATCTAAGCCACCTAAGAATGGAAAATCTCAGAAATAAACAAGAAAAGTGTGCAAGAATCTTTGGAACACATGTTTCAAACAATTTCAGCAAAGGTATAATCAACCTAGTCTCTTGTTTTTCATGAAGAAACCTTACTAGATACACAACTATAATCACTTACCTTTACCTTTAAGGTTGAGCACCTCCTTAAGAGCCCTAAAACCTTCTTGTGGCTGCTTTACAAAGTCAAGAAAGAATGACAAAGAACCTTTGAAAGATGACATTTTCCAAGTCTAAGAATGACTTAAAGGTGTTGCTTGTAACCTGTTTTAAAGGATTACTTTGGCCGACTTTATTTTATATTTCAGGCCTTATTTTATCAAGTTAGTATTATACCATTTTTCCCCTTTCACTTGGGCCTTGATGGGTTGTAAACTGATGGGCCTTGGCTGCCCATTTTTCCCCTTTCTCCTTACTTAGATTGGGCCCAAATAAGTAAGTAAGATGTGATGTACTTGGGCCCTTTTCCTTTTCTTCTTGGGTTGTAAATATTGTCCATTTGGGATTCTAAAATATGGGCTCAAGTTACACCCTTAACACGGTCTTTTTTCATTATCGGACGTGGACAAATTTGGTGTCGGGCCTTGCCTCCGTCTAGCTAGCAAGTTTAAGCTAACCAAGTAGGCGACTCACCTGCTAGCTTCCTAAGTCCTGCAAGCACAATAGCTCTCTCACTTCATTTAAGGTCGTGATCTCCTCAGTTTGACTTACAACTTGTATACACTCGACCCTCTTAAGCATTAGACGTACATATCGCCCTCTAATATGAGATTCAATCACTTTTTAAAATAGGCACTAATTTGACAAGGCCATATCATGTTTTATGTGCATAGGAAAAGTACATCTAAGGTGTGGGGTGTTACATCCTCCCCTTCTTAAGAACATTCATCCTTGAATGTTAGCATAATTAGATAGCTTAAAAATGTTCAACACAATATTGTTCAAACACATGTACCTACTAATGCCCTAGTTCTGTATGTTGTACTTTCTATTTAGCTTCAAATAAGTTAGGGTATTTCGAATTCTTTGCGTCATCAGCCTCCCATGTTATCTCTTCTGCTTACTGGTTTCTCCAAAGTACTTTTACTAAAGCTATTTCTTTATTCCTTAGTTTCTTAACTTGACGATCTCGAATAGCAATAGGTACCTCTTCATAGGTGAGATCTTTTGTAACCTACAAATTTCAATAGGAGTGACATACGATTGGCCACTTGCATTTTTGAAGCATTGAGACATAAAAAACTGGATGAACCATTAAAAACTCTTGGGGTAGCTCTAATTCATATGCAACCTGCCCAAACTTCTTAATAATTTTATATTGCCATATGTAACGTGGACTCAGTTTTCCTTTCTTACCAAATCTCATAATCCCTTTCATTGGAGATAGCTTTAAGAATACCCAATCCCCTAATGAAAATTCTAGTCCTCTTCTTCTAGCATCCGTATATGATTTGTGATGACTCTGGGCTGTTCCTAGCCCCTGCTGTATTATCCTAACTTTTTCCATGACTTGTTGTATTAGATTTGGCCCAACCAAGGTGGTTTCAGTCACTTCAAACCATCTAATTGGTGACCTGCATTTTCTTCTATATAAAGTTTCACAAGGTGCCATCTTGATACTCGAGTGGTAGTTATTATTATAGGCAAATTCAATAAGTGGAAAATGATCCACCCAACTACCTTTAAAGTCTAATGCACAAGCTTGCAACATATCTTCAAGTGTTGGAATAGTGCGCGAAGCTTGACCGTCTGTCTGAGGGTGGAATGTTGTACTCAAATTTACTTTTGTCCCTAAACTCCTTTGGAAGGACTTTTAAAACTTTGCAATGAATTGAGCCCCCCAATTAGATATAATGACGGTTGGGACCCTATGTAGCTTGACTATCTCTTCGAGGTATAACTTGGCATATTTTTCAGTTGTATAATCTCTCTTAACTGGCAAGAAGTGTGTTGACTTTGTGAGTCTATCAACTAGTACCCATATGCAGTCAAACTTCTGAAATGAGCGAGGTAACCCAATGATAAAATCCATATTGATCATATCCCATTTCCATTTTGGAAGCTCTATACATTGCATATAACCTCCTAACTTTTAGTTCTCTACTTTGACTTGTTGGCAGTTTGGATATTGAGCCGTAAATTCTGCAAGGTCCTTTTTCATGCCTCCCGACCAAAACATTCACTTCAGGTCATGATACTTCATAGTTGATCCCAGATGGATGGAATATATTAAATGATGGGATTCTTCCATTATCCTTTTTCTTAGTCCATTAATATCAGGCACGCATAATCTATTTTGGCAATAAAGTACTCCATTTTGTGTACGGTCAAAGCCCTTTTCGTACCCTGACTCACCTTGTCTTTAAGACATTCTAAAATAGGATCCTCAAACTATTTTTCTTCAACCTCCATTACCAATGAAGGCTCCGCAACATTATGTACAATAACACCATTCTTGGGAGTTTCAAGAAAGTGAACTCCCAAACTAGGTAGTTATCGTAGACCCTTAGCCACCCCTTGACTTACCACAACCTGATCACCAATATTTATGATTGCCTTACGTCTCAAAGCATTGGCTACCACATTTTCCTTCCTGGGTGGGAAAGTATATCAACGTCATAATACTTTATTAGCTCTATCCATCTCTGTTGTCTTAAGTTTAGGTCTTTCTGCTAAAAGATGCATTGCGGGCTCTTATGATTACTATATATGTCAATGTGAACCCCATACAAATAGTGGTGCCATATTTTCAGAGCAAACATAACTATTTCTAGCTCAAGATCATGTGTTGTGTAGTTTTTCTCATGTGGTCATAGTTTTCTAGATGCATAAGCAATTACCCTACCATGTTGTGTCATTACACATCCTAAGCCAACTCCTAAAGCATCGCAATATACTGCATACCCCTTGGTGCCTTCTTGAAGTACTAGCACAGGTGTAGAAGTTAGCTTATTTTTAGCTCATGAAAGCTTTTTTCATATGCATCATTCTATTGGAACTTGGTTTCCTTATGTGCCAACATTGTTGGAGGTGCAAAAATAGAAGAAAACCCTTCAACGAACCTTCTATAATAACCTGCCGACCCTAGAAAGCTCTGAACTTCAATGGGTGTTATTGGTGTTGGCTAATCTTTCGCAGCTTCTGTCTTTTGTGAATCAACTTTTTTCCCTCATCTGACAAAATATGACCTAATAATGGCACTGATTTTGGCCAAAATTCATATTTAAAAAATTTGGCGTACAACTGTCGATCATAAAGAACTTATAACACTTGTTGTAAGTGATTTACGTAGTCCTCTTCTGATCTTGAATGTACGAAAATACCATCTATAAATACTATCTCGAACACATTTAAGAATGGCTTAAATAAGCTATTCACAAATGCATAAAAACTATTGGTGCATCCGTTAGCCCAAATGACATAACAAGAAATTGAAAGTAACTATATCGTGTTCTGAAAGCTGTCTTAGGTATATCTTTCTCCTTCACCCTCACTTGGTGATAGCGTGATCTCAAATCAATTTTGAAAAAGCATTTGGCACCCTGTAATTGATAAAATAAATAATCAATCCTGGGGAGGGGGTATTTGTTCTTAATTGTCACCCAATTCAATTATCCATAATCGATATACATTCTCAAGGTCCCATCCTTTTTAGGTACAAATAACATTAGTGCACCCAAAAGTCACACACTAGGTCTTATAAAACCCTTCTCTAATAAGTCTTTTAATTCGCACAATTCTACTAGGGCCATTCTATATGGAGGGATGGAAATAGGTTTAGTACCCAGAAGTAAGTCAATACCAAAATCTACTTCTCGTTCTGGAGTTAAGCCTGGAAGTTCTTCAGGGAACATATCAACAAATTCATTCACCACTATAACTGATTAAAGAGTTGGGGATTCTCCCCCATATCCCTTACTCTAATAAATGACATATATACCCCTTAGATATCATCTTTCTTTCCTTAAAAGAAGAGATAAACATAACCTTTGGTGCCTCAATATTGCTTTCCCATTCAAGGACTGCATCATTTGGAAAGTGGAAGTTCACTCTCTTAGTTCGGCGACCCACGGTGGCATAGCAAGAGGCTAACCAATCCATACCTATTATAACATAAAATTTCACGATTTCTAGCTCAATAAGGTTAGCCAATTTGTCACGGTCACAAACAACTACTACACAGTCATATTTAACGCTTCTAGACATAATAGATTCACCAGTTTGTATGGATACTCGAAATGGTTTGTTCAACAATTTGGGGTTCTCTTAAACATCCTAGCAACTAGTGGGGTAATGTATGATATTGTAGATCCAGTGTCAATTAATGCAAATACATTATGTGAAAATATGGACAACATACCTGTGACCACATCAGGTGAGGCTTCCAAATTATGCTGACTCCATGGAGCATAAGTGCGATTCTGGATTCCGCTATAGATATCTACCCCTCTTACACCTTTACCACTACCCATAGGTGCTAATTGATGCCTCATTAATGGAGGAACTGATGATGATGATACAATAGTTCACCTAGTATATTATGCTATATCACCCGTACACCTCCTCGGCAATCTCTCATCATATACCCTGGCACACAACACCAATAACAAGCGTCTATCCGAACATGACACATACATAAATGACTTCTTCTACACTGTTTACAAAGATGCCTAGGATTCATTTGCTAACCTACTGAAAATCCTATTGTTTGTGCACCTTATCCATCACCTTATTAACTAAATTGATTACTTCTAGACCCTTGAAGTTGTGGTGGAGCACTAGCTGCAGAGTAGAAGGAGGATGTCCTAGGCGGTCTATTAGAAAACTGATGACTAAGCTCGCCATGCCAAGGTGTAAACTGCCCCATAGATCTGGCCCTCTTCGATTGCCCCCTTTCTAACTCGTGCGCCCTTCTCCTTTGCCTTTGATCCTTCAGTTTCTGTGCAAAAGCTTGCATCCTTGCTATATCCATGTCTTTATTCAAGGAAGAAATGGTACAATCTCTAACTAGATACGAATCCAATCTATCCACATATCGATGAACTCTATTTGTCATAATAGCAACTACATTAGGAGCATACCTTCCTAGGGAATTAAATAAAAGGCTATACTCCATCACACTCATATTCCCTTAGTGGAGGTTGAATAACTGATCTGCGCGGGCCTCTTAGATCTCTAATGTCAAGTAATGGTAAGGAAATGCCTCTTTGGACTGCTGCAGGTAGTTTGAGGTGTATCTATACCCTTAGATTGCTAAGCTGCATACCAAAATATAGCCATACCTTTTAATCTATACATTGCTAGCTTAATAGCTTTTGTACTACTCATATGCATAACATCTAAAGTGCGTTTAATTTGATCAATAAAGTCTTGGGGATCTTTATTAGGATCTGACCCAGTGAAGGATGGAGGGTTCGAATTAAGGAAGTCACACATCCTTGTGTTAGCTACCCTATTCGCACCACCTGCACCTATAACTGGACCTTCTTGTCTTTGACCTTGGCCAGTAACTATATGAGTCAATAGTTGGATTCCATTTCTTAGATCCCTCACGGTAGCATCGATAGGGATTCTGGGGTATTTCACTACTTCCTGGTTCATTAGGAGCTGGAGGAGTTATAGATATCTATGATAGAGACTCATCTTGAGCCTCATTTCATTTTCTCACCCGACTGGTTATACCAACCACCACTTGTACTTCCTTCCCTTTACCTTTGCCTTTCTTATTTTTTGGCATACTTACTGTACAAAATAATTTACTGGATTAGACACAATCCACCTATTATACTTGACTCTATGGCACAATCTAAAGAATGAAAAGAAAGTTACAACTCCTAAATGTCATGTAGCCTCCTGCTTATAAATGTTGTGCACAACACATTGGTAAATAAGACTCTACATAGACACGGCTTTGTAGACTCCCTAGGATGACCCGCTCTGCTACCACTTCTGTCACGCCCAAAGTCTCATTAGGCAGACTAGCACCCATTACCCTTAAGGCTTAGGAGAACCAAATTATATAGATGCTCTTTAAATCCATATTATAAGAGGTTTCTACATTCAACATGCTTTTAAGACAGTAAACAATAATAACAAGCCAAAAGGAAATGCATATGACTAGGACGTTGGGGCCACATTATCTAAATTATGAGACATGACAACTCTTTAATTTACATGGTCTACAAAGCTTCTTGATAAGGAAAAGTATCTGATAAGGGTTAGGATAGGCGCCGCCTCGACTAACTATATAATACAAAAATATATGCTCTAGACACACAAAGTTTTGAATCAACCTAGAGCTTGGTAAGATCAGCTGGATATCCTATACCTGCAGTATGAAATATAGGTTCCCCATAAAGGATATTGGTATGAGATAACGTATTGAATATGTATTGTAGGAAATACTATATATGAAGTAACAAATCAAATACAACTATGCACTGGTGTAAGGATGAGAGACCACCTTTAGTCATACTATGGAATCATGTACTTTATGTTCTTTTTATTACCTTACATACCTCGTTGTACCAACTCGCTATTAACTTGTAATAGCCTCCATTTACTATAAATATTTATCTATAATAGAGTAGGCAATAAGACTAGTATAGCAACTATGTAACACTTCTTGGCAGTCCAATCTTATAAAAAGTAACATCCAGGCAGCAAGCTTGTATTTAGCGACCCAAAGGCATTCTTTCAACCTTTCCACTTATAGTCATATTTTCTAATAACCATTCTTATGCACATGTAATGTACAACTTGTTTTATACCATTAATAATGTCAGAATAGCTTACAAGGCACAACATGTAACAATTCTACACAACATACAAGTAGGTGACATAACATTACGTCGTTTGCTACATTTCGATGTCAACAATCCCAAATTTGTTTTAACTTCAACCAAAGTATGTATCACATACTTACATGTACAATCAGTCTTAAAACATTCCAAAAATAGTTTCAAAAAAGATGGAGGTCGTGGAACAATAATTCCCAACTATCAGCGCACAAATTCGTATTAAGAACACAATTACGATATCATATAAAAACTCACTCTTGCGGACTGTAAACATTGTGCAACAACCTTTCTACATCATTACAGAACCAAAAATCATTAAAAATGGCAATCTCCCTTCACAAACAAGCCACCAAAGAAGAAAGGAGCTCCGAAATAAACAAGAAAAGTGTACAAGAATCTTTGGAATACATGCTATCCAACAATTTCAGCAAAGGTATAATTAGCCTAATCTCTTGTTTTTCATGAAGGAATCTTACTAAATACATAACTATATTCACCTACCTTTGCATTCAAGGTTGAAGGCCTCCTTAAGAACCCTAAAAGCTTCTTGTGGATGCTTTACAAAGTCAAGAAAGAATAACAATAAACCTTTGTGAAAGCTGAAACTTTCCAAGTCTAAGAATAACTTAAAGGTGCTTCTTGTAACCTCTTTTAAAGGATTACTTTGGCCGACTTTCTTTTTCATTTTAGGCCTTATTTTATTGAGTTAGTAATGTATCATTTTACCCATTTCATTTGGGCCTCACTGGGTTGTAAATTGATGGGCCTTGACTGCCCAATTTCCCCTTTCTCCTTTCTTAGTTTGGGCCCAAATCATTAAGTAAATTGTGATGTACTTGGCCCTTTTACTATTTTTATTGGGTTGTAAATATTTGTCCATTTACAATGCTAAAATGTGGGCTCAAATTACACCCTTAACGTGGATTTTATTCATAACCAGACTTCGATAAATTCAGTGTCGGGCCATGTCTCCATCTAGCTAGCAAGTTAAGCTAAACAATTAGGTGACTCACCTGCTAGCTTCCTAAGTCCTGCAAGCACCTCAATTCTCTCACTTTGTTTAAGGCTGCGATCTTCTCAATTTGACTTAAAACTTATATACACTCAACCCTCTTAAGCGTTAGACACCTATATCGCCCTCTAATATATGTGTCAAGCACTTTTAAAAATAGGCGCTAATTTGACAAGGCCATATCATGTTTCACGTGCATAGGACAAGTACATGTAAGGTGTGGGATGTTACATCGTGCTCCCAATCGGGTGTTTGCCAATGACTTCCTAAGGCCCCAAGGTCGTGGTGTTGTGATTCCTAATGAGGTGTGTCCTAGGTGTGGTAAGAGGCATAGGGGCCCATGCTTGATAGACACTAATGCATGCTTTACTTGTACGAAAGTGGGTCACAAAAGGATGGATTGCTCCCGAGATTGCAACAAGGGTAAAGAGGTTCGTCCACAAGGTGCTAATGCAGTTCCTTTGGGGAGAGGTGGCCGACAAGGTGGTGCCCTAAGGCACAATTGCTTTTATGCTTTTCATGGGAGGCAAGAGATTGATGAAGTCCCCGATGTCATCACCGGTATGCTGAAAATCTTTGACTTTGATATGTATTCATTGATTGATGCGGTTGCCACTCTTTCTTTTAATATCCCCTTTGCTGCCCACAAGTTCCATGTTGACCCAGAGTTGTTGCATGAGTGATATGAGGGGTCCACTCCTATTGGGGTATCCATTATTACTAGAAAAGTTTATAGAAGTTGTTGTATTTGCATTTCTCATAAAATCTTGCCTTGTAATCTTGTTGAGTTAAACATGGTGGATTTTTATGATATTATTCTTGGGATGGATTGGTTGCATGCCTACTATACTTCTATTGATTGTAGAACAAGTACAATCAAATTCTAATTTCCTAATGAACCCATCCTTGAGTAGGAAAGTCAATATGTAGTTGTTAAGAGTAGATTCATCTCTTTCATTAAAGCCCGTTAGTTGATTTCTAACAGGTGTCTTTATCATCTAGTGAGCGTTAGGGATATGGAGTCTAAAGTCCTTCCTATATAGTCAATTCTGGTTATAAATGAGTTTCTTGATATCTTCCCAAATGACCTTTCCGGTGTTCCTAAAGAAAGGGACACAGACTTTGGCATATGCCTCTTCCCCGATACTCAACCCATCTCTATTTCCCCTTACTGTATGGCCCCATCGGAGTTGAAGAAACAATTGAGGGACTTGTAGGAGGAATTGAAGGAAGAATTAAGGGACTTGTTGAAGGAGTTGAAGGAACAATTGACTAGCTAATCACGTTGGGTTGCTCCAATGTTATTCGAAGAAGAAGGATGGGTCCCTTAGGATGTGTATTGTCTACGGGCAACTCAATAGGGTTACCATCAAAAATAGGTATCCTCTTCCAAGGATTTATGATTTTTTTGACCAATCACAAGGGTCTAACCATTTATCTAAAATTGATCTTCGGTCTGGGCATCATCAAGTGAAGGTGAGGGAGTGTGACATTCCCAAGATGACTTTTCAAGCTAGATATGGGCATTATGAGTTTGTTGTGATCTTGACCAATTCACTAACAATATTTATGGACCTAATTAATAGGGTCTTTAAATCCTACCTTGATTCCTTTATTGTGGTCTTCATTAATGACATTTCGATCTATTCTTGTTGTGAGGAGGAGCATAGGGTTTATTTGATAGTTGTGTTGCAAAGATTGTGGGAGGAACAATTGTATGCTAAATACGAAGTGTGAATTTTGGTTGAGAGATGTTTCCTTCTAAGGACATGTGGTGTCGGGGGATGGTGTTAAGGTGGATCCAAAGAAAACCGATGTGATTAGACATTGGCCTAGACCATTGACCCCATCATACATTAAAAGTTTCTTGGGTTTACAAGCTATTATCAGTAATTTGTGAATGGATTCTCTTCTATTTCTTCTCTAATGACAAAATTGACTCTAGAGAAGGTTAAGTCTGTATGTACCAATGAATGTGAGATAAGCTTCCAAACATTAAAAGATAGGCTTGTGTTCACTTATCTATTATCACTATTTAATGGACTTGAGAGATTTATTGTGTGTTTTGATGCTTCTTGCATTGGTTTGGGTTGTGCGTTGATGTAAAATGGTAATGTCATAGCCTATGCTTCTAGACAACTCAAAGTATATGAAAGGAACTACCCTACAAATGATCTAAAGTTGGACTCCATTGTATTTGCATTAAGGATTTGGCATCACTACTTATATGGGATACATGTTGATGTGTTCACTGATAATAAGAGCCTTCAATATGTCTTCACTCAAAAGGATCTCAACTTAATACAAAGGAGATTGTTAGAACTTCTTAATGACTATGATATGAGTGTGCATTATCATCCGGGTAAGGCAAATATGGTTTCTTATGCCTTTAGTAGGGTGTTCATGGGTAGCCTAACTCATGTTGATGGTAGTGAGAAGGAGATTGCTACGGAGGTGCATCAGTTGTCTAGACTGGGAGTTAGCTTGGAAGAGGATAGTAATAGTGGTGTGGTTATTATTGATGGCTCTAAGTCTTCTTTGATTGATGAGGTGATTGCAAAATAAGATCTTGACCCATCCTTTGTAGAATTGAAGGCCTTGGTGAAAGAGGGCAAGGTGGAGGTTTTCTCCCAAGGGGGAGATGGCGCCCTTAGGAACCAAGGTAGGTTGTGTGTGCCATGTGTTGGTGGTTTGATAGAAAGGATCCTTGATGAGGCCCATAACTCTTCCTAGTCTATCCACCCCGGTTCCACCAAAAATGTATAGAGACATGAGGGATGTGTGTTGGTGGGGAGGCATGAAGAGTGACATTGCCCAATTCATTTCTGATTGTCATACTTGTCAAAAAGCCAAACACAAATATCAAAGGCCAAACCCAAGACATTGAGGTTCCTACTTGGAAGTGGGAAGAGATAAATTCGTGTTTTGCGGTTAGGTAGCTTAAGACTAGAAAGGGTTTTGATTCCATTTGGGTTGTGGTTGATAGGATGAAAAAATTAACTCACTTTCCATTAGTTAAGACCACATTTGGGACTGAAGATTATGCAAGGATGTACATTCATGACTTGGTAAGGTTGCATCGGGTTCTTTTGTCCATAATATACGATTGTGGGGAACAATTTACTTCAAATATTTTGAGATCATTTCAAAGGGGTCTTGGTACTAGAATTAAGCTTTCTACATCCTTCCACAGTCAAATTGATAGCCAAGAAGAGAGGACAATTAAAACCCTTGAGGATATACTTAGAGCATGTGCTGGAGCTTAAAGGTAGTTGGGATGATCATCTTCTGTTGACTGAGTTTGCCTACAACAATAGCTATCATTCTAGCATCAGTACGTCTCCTTTGAGGCTCTCTTTGGGAGACGTTATAGATCACTGGTGGGATTGTTTGTGGTTGGTGAGATGGCTTTGTTGGGTATAGATCTAGTTATGGAAGCTCTTTATAAGGTTAGGATGATTAGGTAAAGATTGAAGATTACCCAAAGTCATCAAAAATCCTATTCCGATGTCAGAAGAAGAGACCTTGAATTCAAAGTTAGTGATTGGGTTTACCTAAAGGTTTAACTAATGAAGGGTATAGTCCATTTTGGTAAGAAGGGAAAGTTAATCCTAAGGTATATTGGTCCTTATGAGGTCATGAGAAGGGTTGGCAAGGTAGCTTACGAATTGAGGTTGCCTAGTGCGATGGAATTGGTTCATCTGGTGTTTCATGTGTCCAAATTGATGAAATGTGTGAATGATCGGAATGCCATGTGCCCCTTGATGTTATGGGTGTTGTTGAGGATAATTTGACATATGAAGACGTTCTGACTCAAATTTTGGATAGGCAAGTAAAGAGGTTGAGAAACAAAGAGGTGGCTTCCGTGAAGGTCCTTTGGAGGAATCAACAATTTGAAGTGTTACTTGGGAGCCTGAAGCGGACATACAAAAGCAGTACCCTTACCTTTTCCATTCAAGTCAATCCTAAGGTATTAATCTAAGTCCTTTATTTGATCACAAGTCTTAGATTCAGCCCCATGTCGGTGCATATGTCAATGTTTAAATTGAGAAGTTCATGATGATTTTACACTTGTGATGAAAATTTTAAAATAATGTTTAAGTGCATTGTTGCATCTCTGTGTAGGCTGAACTTTTCATGCTTTTGCATCTCATATACGATCTTTGACATTCGGGGATGAATATTCCCAAGGGAAAGATATTAAAATAACCCCAAAAAATGCCCAATAATGTGCCTCGGAAGTGCTTGGAATTATATTTTCCATATATCTTAAAATCCATGTGTGATATCAAAAATCTGACTTCATATCCTTGTTTAGGGGGTAAAAATTAGGAGGAAAGGGGTCTAACCCCAATTTTAGAGCAACTGTATTGAAATTCAAATCTTCCAAATGTCAATTTCCAATGAGCAAACCACTTTGCTTCTGTGATGCGCACAGGTAAAATTTTGTGCTTATTTTTGTTAACTCGGTTCAAGAGATTTAAGTCTTCATTCTAAGTCTTCTGAAACGTGAAAATGCCTATACTTAACTATTTTTCAGCCTCATATCATTCTAAGTATTCACATATACTCACTCCAACACTTTATCTAAATTTTTCACTCCTAAACTCAAGTATCAAACCCTTATCCGAAACTAAGGATTTCCTTCAAGCTTTAAGTCTCCATTTTCAATCTTCATCAAGAGTTCCTCCAAAGCTAAGGTATATGGGTTTATTTCATGGGTTCCTTCCACCTATGATACCCAATCTTCCTTTTACTCTAATTTGCATGATTTCAAGTTTATTTACAATTGGGTCTGTCTTATTATGAAAATCACTGCCCACTATGTTGAACCTAATGATATTGTGACTGCTTTGCTATGTTTTAGGTTATGAAACCAAGGTCTATTGTAAAATTTGGTGAAGGGTTTTGATGTAAATTGCTTTAGGATGTTACCAAGTATCTATTGAAGATTTTACATTGCATTTTCTAGCATGATTTCACTCTTGAATAACATGATTTTACACTAGCACTACACACTCTCTAAGTGTTTGTTAAAATGTCCATTTATGCTTTCTTGAGGAATTGAAGGTCCAATGCATGTCTTAAGAGTTGAATGAATACATGATGATGGTATGCCAATGATATGATGAAATGGTGATGAAATGAATACATGTGTATCATATTCTTTATGTAGTATTGGAATGTGATCATGCCTTACCCAGGGGTTATGCATCGGGTGACCTTATTTGGGGTTTGTACCTATTAACCTATCAGAGGGTTTGTACTCCGACACCAAGGGTGGTAGGCTGCGATGATCCAGTAACCTATTGATAGGGTTTATACCCAATCACCAAGGGTGGTAGGGTGTGATAATCCACTAATAGTTAATGGTCTCTTCTTACACATGTTATATTCTATGTAAGCATGTTTTACTTAAGCATTAATCATACATGGCATATTGTTATATGCTTTTTCATTGCCTATGTCATGGATCTTTATTATGGTGCTTATCATTTGTTGTAGTGCATTCTACATACTTAGTACATTCAAACATACTAACGCATACTCTATGACTATATGATTTCACCATGTAGGAACCGGTGCACTGCTTGATCATCATCCTCTTCCATGTGGCTAGTATGACTTCTATCAAGCTTATTGGTGAAGCCTCCATTCTGGGGATGTTACTTATGATCTCTTACTAAGTATTAAGACTTTCTCTCTTTAACTTATGTATTGACTAGGAGGGTGAGCCCGGTTGCTTTGTCTTGGCCCCTAGTCTTATCTATGTAGTAGAGGTGTTATTGGACATTCTATGTATCTTGCTATGAGCTTGACTCTATCAACTCTTATTGTTCAAGATATGAAAATGTTCCCTTATCCCCAGTTATCCCAATTTACTATTTCTTAATATATTCTATTACTTCCGTGATGAACTATATGTAATGATATGCTACAAGGCTTGTCTGGGGTTCTGTAAGGTTCCCCATTCGCCGGTCATATCTAGGCCCTAGGCTTGAGTCGTGACAAACATATTATATTCTATATAAGCATAATATTTACTTAAAGTATCATTCATACATATCGTATTGTTAGTATGCTATGTATTGCTTATGATTATGCGTTTTGCCTATGATGCCTATCTCTTGTTGCTTGGCATCCTACATATTTAGTTCATTCAAACATACCAATACATACTCTATGCCTACATGATATCATCATGTAGGAACAGGAGCTCCTATTGATTCTCTTCGTGGCTAGACAAATTGTTCAAGTTAGCTTATGTCCTCAAGTTTGAGGAAAATATCTATATTCTCTCAAGCTTCTGTTTAGACTATCTTTTGTATGTTTGGATTACCCATTGTCTTATTATGAGAGTGAGCCTAGTTCCTTATCTTGGCCCCCTCTAAGTATCTAAAGTTTAGAGGTGTTGTTGGACATATTCTGTATCTATGCTATGAGCCATGACTCTCTCGTTTCTTGGTGCTTATAATATGGAAATTTACCCTTAGTCCCAATTCCCCTTGTTTATACTTATCTCTTATCATTATTTTAATTGCTTTTGTGAGCAAGGATGTTTAATGATATGTTATGGGGCTTGTTTGGGGTTCCTACAAGTTTCCTTTTCATCGGTCATGTCTAGGCCTTAGGTCCAGGCATGATAATATGGGTATAACCCGAATATAAAAAGATTCATAGTGAAAATTAATTTCTCTAATTAATGTATTATAGTGACTGTCCATGTCCTGGCTGTGATGCGCCAAGGGCGTGGAGTAGTGTATTTTGCAAGGCATAATTGTCTTGCATCATGCTAAGGATGCGAACCAGTGTAATATTTTCCTTGGTTTTCTTATTTTGCCCAAGGGCATTGGGGTCATAGCCCCATGCCTACTTAAACATGAAATCTCCCAAACTTAGCCATGTTTCAACTCTATAGCTCACAAAATCCCCTTTAAAACCTCTCTAAGGCTCTATCAATTCTCACATTCAAATCTAAGGATTTCAAGATCAATTTTGGAACTCAAGGACTCAATTCAAGCTCTAACTTTACTTCAAGTTCACCTCAAGGAATTCAAGGTTTAAGGTATGTGGGTCTTCATCCATGGATCCTTTCACCCATGGAGCCCAATCTTCTCTTTTTATGAAAATTACATGTTCTCAAGTTGTATTACATAGAGATATCTCTTATTATGAAATATGAACATAAATCCTGTTATCGCTTTACCAAGTATTGATTCATTATGTATGAATGTCTATTTTAAGCTTATTCTATGAATTTATTTTGTCTATTGAGACTATACATGTTTGAACTATAAAACTATGAGCTATTATGAACTTGTTATGGATTTCATGGTACCCTACATGATTGAATTTCATGATTTTGAACAACTATCATGGACCCACCAAGTGTCTAATAAAATGACATGATAAGAATTCTCACTTTATTGGTAGTCTATTACATGATTCACATGTCAAGTGAATTTATGATGATTAAGGGCTTCAAGCATGTATTGAATTCATGAAAAGTGTTATGATGTTGCAAATATCAGGTTTAGCCTATTTACCTCTTGTGAACCATTCATGTTAAAGCAAGGATTCATGTATGATTATGATCTATTCTCATGTTTAATTTAGGCTCACTAGTAGAGGTCAAGCATGTTTAACAGCTACTCATGTCATGTTATCGTGATTCTTAAAGTTATTTAAGCTATGATTAGTTCAAGTATTCCATGGTATTAGACTTAGCACCGATTGAGGCTTAACATGGGGGCTCCACTCAAGGGGTCCTTACATAAAGTCTTTAGTATCTAAACTATGAGGCCCTATAAGATTATTTATTACCCTTGCTATACTAGTTGATCCACCTAGTTATACCACACCTTGTTAAGGGGTTTACATGCCTCAGATAATTCATTGTATGGTTTACCATTGCAAGTAGACCACACCTTGTCGAAAGAGTGACATGCCTCGATCACTTTGTCAAGGGTGTAACATGCCTCAATCAACTTACCAAGGGGGTATCATGCCTTGGATTAGAAGTAGTAGTTCACTAGGACTATTCCTATTAAGG
The DNA here is from genome assembly GCA_025642045.1 of Solanum sejunctum. NCBI lineage: Eukaryota > Viridiplantae > Streptophyta > Magnoliopsida > Solanales > Solanaceae > Solanum > Solanum sejunctum. The sequence goes on along the minus strand of JAOTQJ010000049.1, from coordinate 1,049,538 downwards.
CCTCTTCCGACATATGTATGGTATATTACACAAGATCAATGATTTACATGCATTGATCATATATACCATAATGAGGTTATATGTCTATTGCTTATGATTATGTATTTTGAATATATTGTCCTATGTCTTTGTTGCATTACACCCTGCATATTTAGTACATTCAAATGTACTAACGCATACTCTATGGCTACATGATATTATCATTTAGTGACCAGAGCTACTTTTGATCAACCACTATGTTGCTAGTTCGGTACTTTGGAGAAAAGCATTTATGAATCCTCAATTCTGAGGGCAATATATAAGTTACTCCTACTATGTTGAGACTTCTTATGTTGAGCACTTGTTATTATAAGGTGAGCCCGAGAAGTGTCTTAGCCCCCGCTACATTCTATGTTAGAAGTGTTGTTCGATACTATGATTTGTATATACTATGAGTTGGACTCCTTTTATGCTTTTATGGTTATCAAAGACTTTCCTTGGTCCCGCTTCCCTTTCTAATTATATTTTATTGATACTTATTTTGCTCCCGCTGCCAAGGATGTGCAAATGATATTCTAAGAGGCTTGTTTGGTGTCCCTTAGAGTTTCTCATTCGTCGTGTCATGCTTAGGACCTAGGCTTAGGTCGTGACAAGGTTGGCACACATCTTTAATCAAACCCTAGTGGGTACATGTACATAAATTTAAAAATGTGCAACAAAAGAATAAATGGCATGAAAGGAGTAGAATAAAATCACTTGAGTATTATTCAAAATAACCCACTAAAAAGCATCATAACACTGAACTAGGGTTTCATCGAATGCTAATAAAAATCCATGCATAATCTGTTCAAAGGTAAAACATCATAAATTTCTTCATAATATTATCAAATAAAAGAGTTCATAAAAATGCCCATAAATATCCATAATATAAAAATGAATGAGGGAGAGGAAAGATTCAACTATTGGAGGAAAGGCTTCCACAATCAAAACCCACATACCTTAGTAATCTTTTAGAGCAAAATCGTACTTTGAAATTGAAGAAACTAAAACCCTAGCATGGTTTTGAAAGACTTGGGATTATTTTAAGAGAGGTTTACACTTAGAAATATTTTGAATGAATGCGAATAAGGTAGATTAGAATTTTATATTACTGAAAAAGGGTCTTTTGGGGGTTAAAACGACATGTATTAGGTATATATAACAGGAAAGGTCAAAATTTCCCTCATCAAAAACTTGACAGATAGGGCTATAAGACCCCGATCATGGGCCATAGTTTAGTCTATAGGTTGTATGAAAGAGGTTTTATTTTGTATTATTTTGACTCCTTAGAAACTTCCTTTAATTCTGAACCTACAACAGGACTTATGGCTCATAAGTAAATCTATGGGCCATCTAGGATGTTATATACCCAACTTCAGAAATCAACATTTTCAGTAAGTCTAGCCATAGTTCCCCAAGCCCAAGATATGGCCCATGGGGAGACATATGTCAGCCCCTACATCATTTATGTGCATTCATGTTTAAGTTGGCAAATTATGATGATTTCACACCTATGTTGAGATTTTTAAAATGATGTTTTAAATATAATGTTGCATCTATGTTTTGGCTGATTTGTTCATGATTATTCTTGTCTTGTATATCTCTTCTATATTCAGGGATAAATGTTCTCAAGGGGAAGATATTGAAACGACCCCAAAAAGTGCCCAAAAAGTGTCTCAAAATGCCAAGAATTTAAATTTCCATATATCTAAAAATTCATTTGTTATTTCAAAAATCTGACGTCGAATTCTTTTTCACAGAGTCCAAATTAGGTTTCCAAGGGTCTAAACTGGATTTTAAAGCAAAGGAATCAATTTATGAAATTTGCACATGATGCAATTTCCAGTAATGGTTCGCGACCTCTTCACGATGCGGAGAGGTGTAAATTCTGCACTGTTACTGTTAGTCCATCAAGATTTTTCTAAGTGTTGGGCCTAAGTTTTCCCAAACGTGGTTTTACCTATACTTAGACTTATTTCACCCTCATATCACCCTAAACATTCCCCAATACTCACCAAGAAAATTAGCCAAGTATTTGCTCCTAAATTCAAGTTCCAAACTTAAGACATATCTTCAAGTCTCCTTTTCCAATCTTCTTCATGGGTTCTCCAAAGTTAAGGTTTGTGGTTTTGAACCATTAGGTCCTTCCACCCATGGTGTCTAAACTATATTTTAACTAATATTGCATAATTTAAAGTGGATTTTCCATGTGGCTCTTGTATATTGAGAAATTTACTGCTCAGTGATTTATGTTCTTGAAAGTATCGTCGTTTTAGTACTTTTTGAGCTCCAGACCTTAGATCTAATGTTTGATTTGATAAAGGGATTTGATGTGAATGTCTTGGTAGTGTTTCATGGTGTTGATTGATGGTTCTATAACATGTTTTATTGCATGATTGCATCTCTAAATTGCATGGTATTTTACTCGCATTTCACACCCCCAAGGTATTTGATACAACGTCAGGTTATGGCTTCTTGAGGAATTGAAGGTCCAAAGCATGGGATGTGATATGAGTGATGTTATTATAAAGAAATATGAGGCGTATGTACCTTGCCACCAGGGTGTCCAAGTGTGAATGGTGTCAACATGTGAGGGGTGTTGTACCTTGCCACCAGGGTGTCTAGGTGTGAATGGCATCAACCATGTGAGGGGTATTGTACCTTGGCACCAGGGTGTCTAGGTATGAATGGCATCTCCCAACCATAATTAGAATTCTAGCTTGGTCTCATCTACACATGTGATATCTTATATGATCATGAGTTACTGAAAACATGTTTTACTTATGTGTTGATCATACCTGCCATATTATTATACTATGCCTATTGTCATATGCATGCATTTTGAGTATGATGTCTATCTATCGTTGCATTGCACCATACATACTTAGTACATTCAACTATACTAACACATACTCTTGCCTACATGATATTACCTTGTAGGGACCAGTGCTCAAGTTGATCATCCTGCTCCTCCACATGGCTAGATTGATTCTACTCAAATCTAGTTGGTGAGTCCTCTACTTCGGGGACCTTAGTCTATGTTTCTATTATCCATGTATTGAGAAACTTTATTATGTTATATTTTGACCATGAGGGTGATCCTGGTTACTTTGTGTTGGCCCAAACTCTATCTAAGTATTTAGAGGTACTTATTAGACAAGTTGTGTAATTATGATATGAGCTATGACTCCTTGTCTTTGATGTTGATGTTTTGGCAAGCTATCCCTTAGTCACTTTGCCCTTTATGCTTTTTTTCTATCTTAGACATACCTTCGTGACCAATAATGTGTAAGGATAAGTTGAGAGGCTTGTTTGGGGTACTTTCGTGCTCTCCATTCACCGTGTCATGTCTACAGTCTAGGCATGGATCATGACACTAACGTATAATTTATGCCTATATGATATCACCGTCTAGGGACTAGAGCTCCTTTTGATCATCCTCAACGTGGCTAGTTTGGTTATCCATGTATTAAGAAACTTTATTATGTCATGTTTTGACTATGAGGGTGATCCTAGTTACTTTGTGTTGGCCCCCACTCTATCTTTATATTTAGAGGTGTGTATTGGACAAGTTGTGTAATTATGATATGATCTATGATTCCTTGTCTTGGATGTTGATATTTTGGCAAGATATCCCTTAGTCACTTTGCCCCTTATGCTTGTTTTATGTCTTATACATACCTTTGTGACCAATAATGTGTGATGATAAGTTGAGAGGCTTTTTTGGGGTACCTTTATTCTCCATATTCACCATGTCACATCTACGGCCTAGGCATGGATCATGACACTAATGTATACTCTATGCCTATATGATATCACCGTCTAGGGACCAAGTTCTTTTTGATCATCCTCAACGTAGCTATTTTGGTTCGTTAAGGAAGACTTTGGTTAGTCCTCAAGTTTCAGTACAATATCTACTTATTTCATGCTATTTTGAGACTTATTCAATATGTTGAATACTAGTTATTATTAGGGTGAACCCAGTGAATGTGCCCCCGCTCCATTCTAAAGCGCAGGTGTTATTATATAATATGTTTTTATATGCTATGAGCTTCACTCTTTATGCTCTTATGATCATCAAAGACTTTCCTTAATCTTCTTTTCCCCTTTTCATTAATTGACTCGTATTAATGTTTATTTTTGCTTCCGCAATCAAGGATATGTACATGTTACAATCAAAAGGTTTGTTTGGGCTATCTTCGGACTTCTCATTTGCTGTGTCACATCTAGGCCCCAGTCTTGGGTCATGATAAGCTTGGTATTAGAGCACTAGGTTGTTAATGGTCCTCAGAAATCCAATGCACTGCATCAATTAGTGTTTTATTCATAGTTGAGGAGCATGCCACGACTGTAAATGGGAGGCTATAAGGTATTTTAGGAAATGTTTTACTTGTTCATGATCTATATCATGCTTTAGATATAAATATATGGATTTTCCCCTAACGAATGCTCTATTCTCTTCTAGATCATACCAATACTAGTTGGAAGGCTAAGGATAGTCCGTACTACCGAGGAGCAATTAGCGACTCACGCTCCTCAAGCTCCTCAAGATATAGGGGTAGCCTATGATTTTTTCTTGGTTGCCATCAAAATGTCAACCCATGATATTACCAACCAAATGAATCAAGGGGCCTAAGTACCTTATACGTCTACTCCGGCCACAAGGGTGAGGGATTTAACAAGAATGTACACTCCAGAGTTTCATGGGTCCAAGGCGAAGGAAGACCCCAAGATTTCATTGATGAGGTGTATAGGGTGCTATCTATCATGGGGGTTAAGTCAGAGGAGTAAATGGAATTAGCAGCTACAAACTTAAAGGTATGGATCAAATTTGGTTTGCTCAATGTAAATTGGATAAGAGAAATGAGGATGCTATTATTAGGAGGAGTTAAAAGCCACCTTCCTCTACCGATTCTTCATTATCAAGTAAAGAGAGACAAAGATAATGGAGTTTATGAACCTCAACCAAAGTTCTATGAGTGTGAAGGAATATGCCATCAAGTTCAACAAGCTATCCAAGTATGCTCCATACTTGGTTGTCGACCCTAGAGATAGGATGAACAAGTTGGTATTGGGTGTGTCTAACTTGGTAAATGAATAGTGTCATAATATAGTGCTTATATGTGATATGGATTTGTCTCAGATCATGACATGCCGAACTTGAGGGGAAAAATCTTAGAAAGAGAAGAAGTGGAGTGTCCAAGGGGGCTCGATTTGAGGATAGCTTCCAAGGTTCTAACGGTGTCCAATTTCATCAAGGCCACAAACTCTGCAGCCAAGGTCTTCCAATGCTCCTAACAAGAAATTTGCTAAGGATGGGGTGTCAAACCCAGGGTTTCAAAGTGGCAATAGTGGGATGACTAATCCTAAGTGCCAAAGGTGTAGAAGAAATCATAGTGGTCATGTTGGAAAAATTCTAATGCTTAGTTTGGTTGTGGTGAGATGGATCACAAGGTTATTGAATGTCGTCATGCTCAAAACAAGGGCATAGATGGTCGTCCTCAAGTCCAAGGTGCTATTGCAGGTCAAAGGGCAAAGGGAGGCCAACAAGGGGGGTTCCAAGGCAAAACAGGTTCTATTCTTTCAAAGGGTGGCAAGGATTGGATGAGGTGCCTGATGTTGTTACCGGTATGTTAAAGGTTTTTGATTATGATTTGTATGTTTTGATAGATCTGGATGCCACTCTTTCTTTCGTTGTTCCATTAGTTGCCAAAAAGCTTCATGTGTGTCTCAAATTATTGTGTGAACCTTATGATGTATCTATCCCTATTAGTGAGTCCCGTGTCTATATTGCATAAAGCCTTACCTTGTGATTTTGTTGAACATGAGATGGTGGATTTTTATATCTTTCTTGGGATGGATTAGTTACATGCAAGTCATCTAAGGGTGGCATTTACTATCTTTTGAGGCTTAGTGATGTTGTGTTTAAAGTCCTTTATATTAAGTCAGTTCTGGTGGTCAATGAGTTTCTAGATATCTTACCCAATGAGCTTCCCAGTGTTCCTCCCGAAAAGGAAATAGACTTTGGTATAGACCTCATTCTAGACATACAATAAATTTCCATTCCCCCTAACCATATGGGCCCGACGGAATTAAAGGAGTTAAAGGATCAATTGAGGGATTTGTTGGAGAAAGGTTTCATAAGGCCTAGCAAGTAAACTTAGAGTGCAATAGTGTTGTTTGTAAAGAAAAAGAATGGTTCATTTAGAATGTGCATTGATTACTGGCAAGTTAA
>JAOTQJ010000049.1:981193-1043185 GCA_025642045.1 Solanum sejunctum | reverse complement strand
GTGACAACCAGATTTTGGGGATTTTTATATCAAGTTGACTCGTTATCCATAATTAAACTTTTATTTTTATTAAAATTTAGCATTTTTAATGTCATAGTTTGGTTGTTGGTTGACTTATCTTGGTGGGCTAAGACGAGTTCCATCACGCCCGAATTTTGGGTCGTGACATTAACATAGTATTGGAAGTCTCGAAAGGTCATTGGATCAATTAAAATTTATGACATCGCAATTAGTGAATGGATAGAAAAATAGGTAAAGTGTTGCCTCACTAAAGGTTTGACTGGTCGTATGGCACTCCATGGGTTGTGTGGAGTTCCCGTGGAACACGACTTAGCCTCAAAATTTGAATTGGAACAATTGATAGAAAGTTAGCAAGGATATCATATAGACAAGCCACTTTCACGGGCCATGTAGTGCTTCATGGTCCATCTAGTGGTTCATTGCACCACACATAGACAAGAAAATGTGGCCAGACAAACCCATTCCCAGGTTCGATGAGCCATCAACCTTACACTGTCAGTCAAGGGTGCCCGTGCCACCTCACTTAGCCAAAATCTCCCTCCATGCCAATCTTGCGTCTCTTGCACACCCCACCCCCACGACCCTCCACACGGTCAGTGGCAAGACACAAGGCCTGTGCCACTGGCCGTGTCACATTCCTTAGGCCAAAAATGTCCTTTTATAGCCCCAATCCATTAAACGTCCTAGTCGTCAAGCTATCCATGTGACTTCACTACATGGGAGGTTCTCACGAAAATAGTCATAACTCCTTCATCCGACTTCAGAATGAGTTGAAACCAAGTGTATTGCAAAAATAACTCAAAGGGCTTTCATTTGACATGTCATGGGCCACCCATTAAAAGTTAGCTAAAGGTAATACTCATTTAAAGTTGACTCTTGCATGAACCATGACCCAAAAATCAACTCGTAAGGAAGTCTTGAACTAGTCTAAGTACTAGAAGTCTTCCATGAACATAATACACCCTACCTAACCAAATGGGGCTTGAAACATGGGTACATAAGATCATGGAGGTACGCAGTGTCACATTAAGTTCTAAATTATATATAACATGAAAATTCAAAACTACTTAAAGTTCAATTTGTATCCTAAAACATAATAATCCATGTCTCAAAAGTGCATAAGTTATATTTTTTGAAGTATATAAAGTAGTAAACTTCAATTGAACAAGCACATAAACTTCAAGTTCTAAATTATATTCAACTTAAAGTTCACATCTAATTAAAATTCAATTTTTATCCTAAAATATAATAATTCAAACTTCAAAAGAGTGCATAAGTACAATTATTCTAAGTATAAGTTCTAAACTTCAATTTAACAAGTACTTAAACTCCAACTTTTAAATTATATTAAGCTTTAAGTTCACAACTACTTAAAATTCAATTTTTATCCTAAAACATAATAATCCCGATTTTTAAATTGCTTAAGTTAACTCTTTTTAAGTATATAAAGTAGTAAACTTTAATTGAACAAGCACATGAACTTCAACTTCTAAATTATATTCAACTTAAAGTTCACATCTAATTAAAATTTAATTTTTATCCTAAAATATAATAATTGAAACATCAAAAGTGCATAAGTACAATTATTCTAAGTATAAGTCCTAAACTTCACTTTAACAAGTACATAAACTCCAACTTCTAAATTATGTTCAACTTAAAATAATAATATATAAAACAATTAAAATGCATTTACCTTTTCTGATTAGCTTGATGGGTCGATGAGCTAAGCTTGACGGGTCTAATATATCCTATAATTATGCAAAAATTCTAAGGTTCAATATTTATACAAGGAAGTTTGACTTATAGTCTAATTCAAAGTACCCAATTTAAACTACAAAATCACACTTAAATATTCAAACCGACAATGTCAATAACTTCAAATACACTTTAATTCCAACTAACAAAACCCAAATCATAAACTAATTCAAAACTCATTTCAAGCTAAAATCCAAATATACCCATTCACAAATTTTAACTACACTCAAATTTATAGTCAAATTCAAAATATTCAATTTAAACTACAATTCAAAAATCTATATTCATAAATTCACGCATAAATATTCAAACCAACAATGCCAATAATTTTAAGTATAGTTTAATTCCAACTAACAAAAACCAAATCACAAACTAATTCAAAATCCATTTCAAGCTAAATTCCAAAAATACTCATTCACAAATTCCTACTTTAATACATTTTTCAACAATGAGAATCACTTCAAATACATACATTAATTCAAATTAACAAAACCCCCAAATCACAAACTAATTCAAAATACCAAATTTAAACTAAACCCTAAAATCAAAACATAAATTTTTTCACTAATTCACAATTAATATTATATTATAATAATGACAACAACATATATAAACAAAACTAACAAATAATTCAAGATTTTATAATTTAAAAAATAAAAAATCTAAATAATTCCTAACAAATTAAAAGAGGAGAAAAAGAGAAGAGAGAGAGGGAGACTTACCTGTGCCTGACATTGAGTTGACGGGTGGAAAAATGGAGGATATGGCGGCGGGGCTGGGGCGACGGTGGTAGAGCCGACAAGGGTTTGTAGAGTAGAGATACAGGTGAAGTCATTTTTTAGGATTAGAGAATGAGTGAAAAATGAGGTATTTGGGGGAAATATTCGACTAGGGGGTGACGGACGATGTCTCTAGATTCGTCGCCCTTTTTTAAAGTTATTTATTTAATTTAATTAATAACTAATTTTTAAAAAAATAAAAAGTGACGGACAATACCATGCGATCCGTCACATTCTTTAATCAAAAAAATTCTTTAGTAAAGTTCATATAAATAAATTAATTAAAGATTTAATTTTTTCAAAAAATTAAGAGACGGATAAAGTTTGCCAAAAATTTCCAAGAATAAAAGTGATGGACATATAGCTACAGTCCATCGCTTTTCGTAATTAAATTATTTTTAAAATAAAACCAAGAATAGTCCGTCGCTTTTTGGAACAACGCAGTCCAACACTTTTTTTTTGTAATTTTTCATTTCGTTTTTAGTAATGCCCATAGAAGGGGCTCATGGTAGGTGTCCCAGCCTTCAAGAGAATATTTTGGCTAAGGCAGCCACCAGGGGACCCTTTTATGGGTTGTCTAGCATACCACAAGCCATGGTGGGTTTCATGCAACCTACCACGAGCCGTCGTGGGGTGTCTTGTAAAGCCCTCTTCCCAAAATATTACTCTAAATATGAAAATACCATCTCAAAACTTGGGTCATACGTACCAACCGTTGTACGATTAGTGAAACTTTGTACGGACCATGAAGACTTTAGTGGAAACAACCTTAGCCTAAATTTTTATAAGTCTCTGAGAAGGCATTTGTACGGGTACTTTATATGTTTAGCGCACTTTTGTATGAACCATGGTGCATTTGTACGAGACTTTTATAGACTTTTAAAGTCCACTTTATTAATGGTATTTTTACATTTTTGATTTATTCTAAAGGTCTTTTAAGACCTCGAAACCTATCCTAAGCTGCTAAATAAGATTATGATCACTATTTTATAGTAATTCACTCTTATCACACTCAAACTCTAGAATTCAACTCCTGAACTCTCTCTTCAAGTCTTGCGATTGAGGATTCAAGCTAGGAGTTCAAGGAGGTTTTCAATTCAAGCCAATTCCATATTAATCTTCTTCATTTCTCAAGGCATATAAGATTGATTCCTGATCCTTTTCAATCATGAATCCCAAAATATTAGTCTAAGTATGAAATTATCATCTCGAAACGTGGATCATTTGTACGTACTGGTGTATGATCAGTGAACCTCTGTACAGACCGTAAAGCCTTCAGGAAAAAAGTCAGCCTAAATTTTTCTAAGTGTCTAAGAAGACATTTTTATGGGCACTTTGTATGGTCAGTGCACTTTTGTACGGGACCCCTATCCTAAGCCCCTAAATCAGATTAGACTCACCATTTTACACACATTCACTATTATCACACTTAAACTCTAGAATTCAATTCCTGAACACTCTCTTCAAATCTTGTGATTGGGGATTCAAGCTAGGAGTTGAAGGAGATTTTTAATTCAAAACAATACCATCATAATTCTTCTATATTTCTCAAGGTATGTGAGATCTAATCATGATCCCTTTCAATCATGAAAATCCTTAACACTTCTTACTTCTTAATTTATGAATTTCAAGCTTACTTTGAATATGAGTCTTTTAATTTAGTGTTGATTTGATTAAATTGAGACATGGTCTGCATTTAATTGATGTTTTAAAAGTAATTTAAGCCCTATTATTTGAATTACATTGATATTATGAAGGTTTGAATATGCATTAAATGTTGAATCTATGCATGAATAATCTCAAGTATGCTTTAATTGATGTTTTTTGCATGAATTTACTATGATTTCATTATATTATGATGATTTACCTATGCACTCCTAGTACGCATGCTATTCTTCCATTCGTTCATGGCATATGCATGCATGAAAATTTGTTTTCATGAAGTTTATGATATGGGTTAAGACGAAATTATGATTACGTCTATGATTTCAAGAAAGTATGATTATGACATGACATGTAATCACATAATGTCTATGACATGACTTTCAAACATTTATGGGTATTTACACCATCATGTATAAGTATTAATGAGCTATTCCTATGCATACAAGTATGAATTGAAGGATGATTTGGATTTTTAACCTAAGTATGTGTGATTATGAAATATTATTTGACCTTTAAGCCTAAGTATGCAGTGTTATATTTTGAAAAGACTTACGCTCCTATTAAATGCATGTATATGTATATGTATTCTCGTGGTACAATAACTTATCACTGAGTGGACTTTTGCGGGGACTATCTCCAAGGATCCTTATATAAATCCTCAAGTCCCATAACTATGTGCCAAATATAGGTTCATGTTTATGCCCCTTGTGGATGATTATGATATGATTATGGAAATCCTTTCCGAAATGGGTGTTATTCCTATAAGGTTAGGTACTCTCTGAAATGGGTGTTGTATATGTTTACTGAATGTATACGCTACTTTTGGCAAGTAGCCCTCTATTTCTCTGATATAGAGGCAACATCATGTTTCCAAGTAATAGCTCACTTGGTATTATATGTCGGTTGAAGTGCCATCCCCATATGTTTAACTACTATGGCATTTATGCATCATTAATTTGATGGCATATTTATATTATGCTCTTTCCTATATGCTTCTTCCTATCTATATGTTCCCTTGTATCTAACACTATCTTCTAGGTTATTCATGTTCATATGCAATGTATAATCGCATATACTTAGTACATTTAAACTTACTAATGCATACTTTTTTGCCTACATGATCTAACTATGTAGGGACTGGAGATTATCATCTTCCACCTTTTGATGGCTAGCTTTATTGACAAAGAGTTGCTTGTGGTGAGTCCTATCATCCAAGGACAAGCCACCTTTTATATACCTCCTATGTTGTGATGCTTTATGCCTTTACTTTGAGGGTGAGCTCGGGACATCTCTTGGCTCCAATCCTATTCTATGACCTAGAGTCATTGATGGACATCATGTAAACTCTATGTACGAATTTTTTATGTGTTATGCTATTTTCTTATGGAGACTATGACTATGTCTATCCATGTTGTTGATGTTATGATGATATGTTCATGATGAGGTATAGAAATGTGGAAAGTCCTAAGTCCCTTCTATTCCCATAGCGTGAGTCATACTTACCCTCCTTAGTTCTTATGTGCTATCTGCTATGTAAAGCGGTGCAAATCCTATCCTTATGATATCCCCAAATCAGGAGTCATACTTACCCATCCCTTAAACTATGTGTTTATTGTTTAGTGATGCGCTTCTGAACTGATGATTGTATATGGTTTATATGAGGCTTTTTTATGGACTCTCGAATTTTCATTTGCCATGTCAATCCTAGGCCATAGGATCGAGTCATGACATTAGTCTATGATGCCTATTAGGTACCTTATTTCTGGTGCTAACCCTTTAATGAGTTATGAAAATGCTACTCATTTGGTGCTTTAATTGATAGGGAAAATATCATTAAGTTCTTACTTATGCTTTGAACTTAGATTATTTTGTTGTTTTATAGCTAGGGAAGGTTCAGGACATAACTTAGAGGAAAATTAGCAAAAAGAGGTCAAAAAGTAGGCAAAATTGATGAAATAAAGCCTGATTTGCACCAAATATGATTGGATACTTGCCAACGGGCACTCAGAAACTCAGTCATATTAAGATGGAGTTTACCAAAAACTCCTTTTAAAGGAACAACTTTTCATGCCCCAAAGTACCGCTAGGTTGAATTGGCACCCATTGTTGATGAGACTCGGGAGAACCAACCTATATCTATGCGCTTTTATTACATATTATAAGAGATTTCTATATTTGACATGCCTTTAAGAAATAAACAGTGATAACAAGCTAAATGGAAATGCATATTGCTAGGTTGTTGGGGCTACAGTGTTTGAAGTATGAGATATGACCATACATTAATTTACATAGTCTATAAAGCCTCTAGCTAAGGAAAAGTGATTGATAAGGGTCGGGACAGGCCTCGCCTCAACTAACTATACAATACAAACATATAAGCTCTAGACATGCAAAGATTTGAAGTAACCTGGAGCTTGGTAACAACAGCTGGATATCCTGTACTCCTACTAGGGACATCTACTGGGCCTAGCCTAAAATACTCTTAGAACAGTACCCAAGAAGACATGAAGGACGTGAGCCAATAACCTTCCATCCAAGAACCCACAAGTTTCAATCAACATTACACTTAAGATAGCACAATAACACATAATTTTTAAATGAAACCAAAAATCAGGGCAGCAACATTAGGGTAATATATATAACTCAGACCATATTTTGACCATCAACGTCTCTTCGTAGTACAACCCACAAACTATAGAGAAGTCACCAAAACAAAAGGCAAGTGTGCAACAACTTTCTAAACACATGCTACCCCAAATTTGCAGCACAAACATACTAGCATATACTTGTTATTTTCATAAGAAAACCATACTAGAGACATGTTTAATTTAACATACCACTACCTTTAAGGTGTAGGGATTCTCCAAGAACCTTTGAAGTTCCTTTTAGCTGCTTTACAAAGTCAAGAGACGTTGACAGAAAGCTTGAAGACAATCTATTTTTTTTTTGTTGGTCAAGTTAACAATGACTTGTGGGAGCTGCTTTAACCCTTTTTAAAGTGGAATTTTGGATGCCTTACTAAGGCATTCTCCTCCTTATTTCACCAAGCTAGTGATGTAGCTCCTTTATCATTTCATTTAGGCCTTTTGGGGCTCTAAATTTGTTGGGCCTTTAGTGCCCATTTTCAGCTTCCTTCTTAATTAGTTTGTGCCTAAAGTATCCAAGAAATTGTAATATCTTTGGGCCTTTTTACTATCCTACTTGGGATGAACATATAGTCCATTTATGATTCTAAAACATGGGCTAAAGTTACACACTCAACACAGACTTTATTCATAATCGGACTTGGACAAATTTGACATTGAGCCTCATCTCCGTTTACCTAAAAATTTAAGCTAATCAAGTAGGTGACTCACCTACTAGGTTCCTAAGTCCTACAAGCACCTCAATTCTATTACTTAATTTAAGATCGTGATCTTCTCAATTTCACATAAAACATGTATATACTTGACCATCTTAAGCGTTAGACGCACATATTCACCTATAACATAAGATTCGAGCACTTTTAAAAATAGGCGCTAATTTGACCAAACCATATCATGTTTCATTTTGTATAGTACTAACATTGTAAGGTATGGGATGTTACATCCTCCCCCCTTAGGAACATTCGTCCTCGAATGTTAGCACAATTGGATAGCTTAACCAAGTTTAAACCTTTACTTACACAAACTTTTGACAACACCTTAAGTATTCAATCGCGTGTACCTATTAGTGTCCCAATTCTGCATGTTGGACTCCTTTTTAGCTTCAAATAAGTAAGGGAATGATTTCTTTGCATTCTTGCCCTCCAATGTTATTTCTTCCGCTTACTGGTTTCTCTAAAGTACTTTTACTGAAGCTATTTCTTTATTCCTTAGCTTCTTAACTTCACGATCTAGAATGGCAACAGGTACCTCTTCATAGGTGAGATCTTATGTAACCTGCACATCCTCAATAGGAGTGATACGGGGTAGGTCACCTATGCATTTTTGAAGCATTGAGACATGAAAAACTAGATAAACCATTGAAAGCTCTTGGGTAGCTCTAGTTCATATGCAACCTGCTAGAATCTCTTAATAATTTTATATGGCTCTATGTAACGTGGGCTCAGTTTTCCTTTCTTACTAAATCTCATAACCCCTTTCATTGGAGACACCTTTAAAAATACCCAATCCTCTATTGAGAATTCTAGTCCTCTCCTTCTAGCATCCGTATATGATTTGTAATGACTTTGGGCTATTTGCAGCCACTACTGTATTACCTTAACTTTTTCTATGGCTTGTTGTACTAGATCTGGCTGAATTAAGGTGGTTTCACCTATTTCAAACCATCCAATCGGTGACCTACATTTATTTCCATACAAAGCTTCATAAGGTGCCAAATTGATACTCGTGTGGTAGCTGTTATTATAGGCAAATTCAATAAGTGCGAAATGGTCCACCCAACTACCTTTAAAGTCCAATGCACAAGCTCACAACATATCTTCAAGTGTCTGAATGGTGCATTCTGCTTGACTGTTATTTTGGGGGTGGAATGCTGTTTTTAAATTCACTTATGTCTCTAAACTCCTTTGGAAGGACTTCCAAAACTTTGCAGTGAATTGAGCTTCTCAGTCAGATTTAATGGAGATTGGGACTCCATGTAGCCTGACTATCTCTTTTAGGTATAGCTTGGCATACTCTTCAGTTGTATAATCACTACTAACTAGCAAGAATTATGTTGACTCTGTGAGTCTATCAACTATTACCCATATGCAGTCAACTTATGAAATGAGCGAGGCAAACCGGTAACAAAATCTATATTGACCATATCCCACTTCTAGGTTGGAAGCTCTATACACTGCATATAACCTCCTGGCTTTTGGTGTTCTACTTTCACCTGTTAGTAATTTGGGCATTGAGCCACAAATTCTTCAAGGTCCTTTTTCATGCCTCCCCACCAAAATATTCCCTTCAGGTCATGGTACATCTTAGTTGATCCTAGATGGATGGAATATTAGGAATATGGGCTTCTTCCATTATCCTTTTTCTTAATCCATTAATATCAAGGACACATAATCTATTTTGGTAGTAAAGTACTCCATTTTGTGCAAGGTCAAAGCCCTTTATCATACCCTGACTCACCTTTTCCTTAAGCTACCATAGAACAGGATCCTCGAACTATTATTTTTCACCTCCATTACTAATGAAGACTCCGCAACATTATACATAATAACCTCTTCCTTTGGAGTTTCAAGAAGGTGAACTCCCAAACTGGCTACCTGACGTAGATCCTTAGCCATTCCATGACTTTTCACAGCTGGATCATTAATATTCATGATTGCCTTACGACTCAGAGCATCGGCTACCATATTTGCCATCCCCGAATAGTATAGTATATCAATGTCATAATCCTTTATTAGCTCTAGCTATCTATGCTATCTTAAGTTTAGGTCTTTCTACTTAAAGATGTACTACAGGCTCTTATGGTCAGTATATATGTCAACGTTAACCCAATATAAATAGTGGCGCCATATTTTCAAAGCAAACACAACTGCTGCTAGCTCAAGATCATGTGTTAGATAGTTTTTCTTATGTGGTCGTAGTTGCCTAGATGTATAAGCAATTACCCTACCATTCTGTGTCAGTGTACACCCTAAGCTAACTACTGAAGCATCGCAATACACTACATACCCCTTAGTGCCTTTCGAAAGTATTAGCACAGACACAAAAGTTATCTTATTTTTTTAGCTCCTGGAAGCTCCTTTCACACACATCATTCAATTGGAACCTAGTTGCCTTATGTATCAGCTTTGTTAGGGGTGTAAATATAGAAGAAAAACATTCAACAAACCTCTTGTAATAAGCTGTCAAGCCTAGGAAGCTTTGAACTTCCGTGGGTGTTATTGGTTTTGGCTAATCTTTCACAGCTTCTATCTTTTGTGAATCAACCCTTATTCGCTCATCAGACACAATATGACCCAAGAATGCCACTGATTTTAGCCAAAATTCACATTTAGAAAACTTGGCATACAACTGTCAATCACAACGAATCTGTAACAGCTGTCACAAGTGATCTACATGGTCTTCTTCTGATCTTTAATATAACAAAATATCATCTATAAACACTATCACAAACACATCCAAGAATGGCTTGAATACCCTATTCATCAGATCCATAAATATCATTGGTGCATTCATTGGCCCAAAGGACATAACAAGAAATTCAAAGTGACTATAATGTGTTCTGAAAGTAGTCTTAGGGATATCTTTCTCCTTCACTTTCACTTGGTGATAACCTAATCTCAAATCAATTTTTGGAAAGCACTTGGCACCCTGTAACTAATCAAATAAATCATTAATCCTGGGGAAGGGGTATTTATTCTTAATTGTCACCCTATTCAATTGATGATAGTCAATACACATTCTCTAGGTGCCATCCCTTTTGTGTACAAACAACACTGGTGCACCCCAGGGGGACACAATAGGTCTTATGAAACCCTTATCCAATAAGTCTTTTAGCTGCTCTTTTAATTCCTGCAATTCTGCTGAGGCCATTCTATATGGAGGGATAAAAATAGGTTGAGTGCCTAGAAGTAAGTCAATACCAAAATCTATTTCTCGTTTATGAGGTAAGCCTAGGGGTTCTTCAGGGAACACCTCGACAAATTCATTCACCACTGGAGCTAACTGAAGAGTTGGTGATTCTGCCTCTATATCCCTCACTCTAACTAGATGACATATATAGCCCTAGGATATCATCTTTCTTGCCTTAAAATGAGAGATAAACTTACCCTTTGGTGCTCCAACATTGCCTTCCCATTCAATAACTGCCTCATTTAGAAAGTGGAAGTACTCTATCTTAGTTCGGCAATCCATGGTGGCATAACAAGAATCTATCTAATCCATATCCATTATAACATCAAATGGCACCATTTCTAACTCAATTAGATCAGCCAATCTGTCATGATCACAAACATTTACTACACAATCATAATAAATCCTTCTAGCCATAATAAATTCACCGATTATGTGGACACTTCAAATGGTTTACTCAATAATTTGGGTGTTTTCCTAAGCTTTCCAACAACTAGTGTAGTGATGTATAATAGTGTATAACTAGGGTCAATTAATGCATATACATTATGTGAAAAGATGGACAATGTACCTGTGACCATATTAGGTGAAGCTTTCAAATTCTGCCTACTCCTTAATGCATAAGTGTGATTTTGGACTCTGCTAGAGCTAACTGCCCCTCTCACACTTCTACCACAACCCATAGGTGCTTGCTAACCCCTACCTGCTGGAAGAACTAATAACGATGACATAATAGCTAGCCAGTAAGTTGTACTATACCATACATACATCTTCTCGGGCAATCCCTCATCATGTGCCCTGGCGTATCACACCAATAACAAACATCTGTCCCAACATGACATATACCTAGATGACTCCTTCTACACTATTTACAAGGCTGCCTAGGAGTCATTGGTTGGCCTGCCGAATATCTTGTTGTCTGTATACACTGTCCTTCACGCCATTGACCAAACTTATTACTTCGGGACCCTTGAAATGGTGGTGAAGCACTAGCTACAGAGTAGAAGGATGATGGCCTAGGCATTCTATTAGAAAACCAAGGCCTAAGCTCACCTTGGGTTGGTGTAAACTACCCTATAAATCTGGCTCTTTTGGCCTGCCCCCTTTCCAACTCTTGTATCCTTCTCCTTCACCTCTGATCCCCTAATTTTTGGGCAAAAGCATGCATTCTCGCTTTGTCCATATCTTTGTTCAAGGAAGCAATGGTGCAGTCTCTAACCTGATACGTATCTAACCTATCAATGTTTTGATGAACTCTATCTGCCATGGCAGCATCTACATTAGGAGCATACCTTAACAGGGAATTAAATTGAAGGCTATACTCCCTCACACTCATATTCCCATGGTAAAGATTCAGGAACTGATCTGCACGGGCCTCTCGGATCTCTAATGGAAAAAAATGATCAAGAAATGCCTCTTTGAACTTCTCCCTGGTAGTTGGAGGTACATCTATGCTCTTAGATTGCTTCCAAGTTTCATACCACAATATAGCCACATCCTTCAATCTATATGTCGCTAACTCGACAGCTTCTGTACCACTCATGTGCATAACATCTAAAGTGCACTAAATCTGATTAATAAAGTCTTGAGGATCTTTATTATGATCTGACCCAGTGAAGGATGGAGGGTCCAAATTAAGAAAATCACATATCCTTGTGCTAGCTGCACTATTTGTACCACCTATACCCATAACGAGACCTTCCTGCCTTTGATCTTGGCTAGCAACTATACGAGCCAATAGTTGGACTGCATTTCTCAAATCCTACATAGTAGCATTAATAGATAGTCCTAGGGGAATTTCACTACTCTCAGGTTCATCAGGAATAGGAGGATTTGGAGATGTCTATGACAAAGACTCCTCTTGAACCTCATCTCATTGTCTCACCTGTCTGGGTATACCAACCACCACTTCTACTTCCTTCCCTTTACCTTTGTTCTGCCTTGTTACTAGCATACTTGCTATATAAAACAATTTAAGAATTATACATAATGCACCTATTACACTTCACTTTATGGCACGATCTAAAGTATGGAAAGAAAGTAACAACTTCGAAATGCCACGTAGCCTCTTGCTTATAAATGTGGTGCACAACCTATCGATAAACAAGATTCTATATAGACACGGCTTTATAGACTCCCTAGGATGACCCACTCTGATACCATTTCTGTCATAACCCAAAGTCCTGCTAGGGTGGACTGGCACCCATTGTCGATGAGGATCGAAAGAGACAACCTGCATCTATGCGCTTTCTATACATATTATAAGGGATTTCTACATTTGACATGCCTTTAAGAAAGTAAACAGTGATAACAAGACAAAAGGAAATGCATATGGCTAGGCCTTTGATGCCATGGTGTTTGAAGTATGAGACATGACTACACTTTAATTTACATAGTCTACAAAGCCTCTAGCTAAGGAAAAGTGATTGATAAGTGTCGGAACAGGCCCCGCCTCAACTAACTGTACAATACAAACATATAAGCTCTAGACATACAAAGCTCCAAAGCAACCTGGAGCTTGGTAACAACAGCTAGATTTCCTGTACTCCTACTAGGGAGATCTACTCGCACCTGTACCTATAGCATGAAATGTAGGTCCCCCACAAGGGACGTTAGCACAAGATAATGTACTGAATATGTAAGGTAGGATATACTGTATGTGAAGTAATAACTCAAATGAGACAATGCACTAGTGCAAGATTAGAGATCACCTTTGGATATACTGTGGAATCATGTACTTTACCTCTTTTATATCACTTTACCTTTACTGTATAATCTATGCATAACTGTAATAAAAATAACCAACTAATCAGTGGTAAAACTGTGTCAAGATCATCCCTGACTAAGTTCTTCCATAACCCCTTGGGCTACCACCCGTGATAGGATCATCCCTGACTAGGTGATTCTTCCACCCCTTGGGCTACCACCTATCAATAAATAATTTATCGGGATCATTCCTGGCTAGGGTTTTCCTTAATCCCTTGGGCTACCACTCGTGATAGGATCATCCCTGGCTAGGTGATTCTTCCACCTCTCGAGCTACCATCCATCAATAAACAATATACTTTATCTTTCAATTACCTTTGAGATTATTCCTTTGGTGGTCGCAATGTTGGAGTTGTAGGACTGTCGATATAAGATATGACATGTAGATAATCATCCAAGACATTATGACAATGAAAAGAGTACGTTACATAAATAAATAAATGCGTATGGGATGAAACAACTCGTGAACTTTATTTAGCAACAAGAACCCATGTAACTTGGTATCCACATGTGTGTATGCTGATTCGAAATTGTCAATGTATGGGAGTATATGAAAATAGGAAAGAGTGTAGACACAGTTAATAGTTGTGTCGGAGTTGGTAAGTGCCTTTATGTGCTAAGGAAGGATCTATGTTTCTTGCCAAGTAATATGAATTCAAGTAGCCTTACGTACCTCGTTGTATAACCTCATCACTACCTTGGGATAACCTTTTCTTCCTCCTAATATTTATCTACAACATAGTAGGTGATAAAACTAGCATTAGCAGCCAATAGATACATCTTGGCAGCCCAATCACATAAGAAAAAACACACGGACAACAAGCAGCTATTTATAAACCCAAGCAAATTTATTAAACTTTTCAGCCCCTAATCGTATTTTCTAATTCATATTCTCATGTACACATCATTTAAAGCTTGTTTTAGTGCCACAATAGTCTTATAACAGCCCACAAAGCACAAGACATAACAATTCTACACAACCTACAAATGGACAACATAACTTTACCTCTCTTCGCTATATTTCGACGTCGACAATTCCAAAATCTATTCTAACTCTAACAAAACTATTCCAACAATATTTACACATATAAACAGTCCTAAAACAGTCTTATAACAGCACCCAAGAAGTCATGAAGGACGTGAGCCAATAACCTTCCATCCAACAGCCCATAAGTTTCAATTAACATTATACTTAAGATAGTAAAATGACACGCGATTGTTAAATGAAATAAAAAATCAGGGCAGCAACCTTAGGATAATATCTATAATTCAAACCATCTTATGAACATCAACTTATATTTATAATACAGCCCACAAATCATAGAGAAATCACCAAAACAAAAGGCAAGTGAGCAGCAACTTTCTAAACACATGCTGTCCCAAATTTCCAGCACAAACATATTAGCATATACTTGTTATTTTTCACAAGAAAATCACACTAAGCACATGGTTAAACTTACTTACCACTACCTTTAAGGTGTAGGGATTCTCCAAGAACCATAGAAGTTTCTTTTAGCTGCTTTACAAAGTCAAGAGATATTGAGATAAAACTTGGAGACAATCATTTTTTTTGTTGGTCAAGTTAACAATGACTTGTGGGAGCTGATTTAACCCTTTTTAAAGCGGGATTTTGGCCATCTTACTAAGCAATTCTCAGCCTTATTTCACCAAGCTGGTGATGCAGCTCCTTTCTCCTTTTATTTGGGCCTTTTGAGTCTCCAAATTAGTTGGGCCTTTGCTGCCCATTTTTAGCTTCCTTCTTAATTAGTTTGGACCTAAAGTATCCAAAATATTATGATGTTTTTGGTCCATTTTAATATCCTCATTGGGCTGAATATATAGTCCATTTATTATGCTAAAATATGGGCTAAAGTTACACACTCAATATGAACTTTATTCATAATTGGACTTGGACAAATTAGACGTCTAGCCTCATCTCTGTTGAGCTAGCAATTTAAGCTAAGCATGTAGGTGACTCACCTGCTAGCTTACTAAGTCATACAAGAACCTCAATTCTCTTACTTAATTTAAGGCTGTGATCTCCCCAATTTGATACAAAACATGCATACACTCGACCCTCTTAAGCGTTAGACGCACATATCAGTACTTTTAAAAATGGGCTCTAATTTGGCCAAACCATATCATGTTTTATTTGGATAGTACTTATATTGTAAGGTATGGGGTGTTACACAACTGATTAGGACAAATTAGCAAGCTTTAGTAATGGCAGATGATTCACCAACCTGAAATGCGAGAACAATAGTGAATCACCAAAGCCTCCAGAAAATATCATCATTGGAGCCATCTCAAAGGCAAGAAGGATTATAAATGGGTGCTAGCTAAAGCAATTTGGCAAGCTTGACTTATCTCACCAAATCATTTTGAAACTTTGGACAAGGTAAAGCAAAAATGGGGAGGAGAAGATGCCAAATGTGACTTGCTGAGTTAATTGGTGATGTGCTGTCATAATATAACATATTTTATGTCTACAACATGGGATATTTTATGTTATTAATGTGACTTTTATGGTTTTATGTGTTTTTGTAGGAAATATAGGTTGGCAAAATTTGAGAAAAGTTGTAGATTTTTGCTAATTTTAGGACCTGCAGGACTATCTACGAGTCATAGCTCAGTCCATGACCCGTAGAGGTGGTCTCATTGGAACTTACAGTGTTCAAAAGTAAAGTCTAAAAATGTGAATTTCAGCTATAAGAGCCTCCAGAATGAGCCATAGTCCCTTCTACGGGTTATAAAGGGTAGTGTCGTAGCAAGTTCCAGTGTTAATCAAGATTGGACCAAGAAATACAAATATGGAATATGAGTAGGCAGTACGAGTCATAGACAAGACTACGACTTGCATAGGTGTATCATAACAGTGAGGTCCAAAATGCAAGATGCTGACCACGAAAGCCGGATTACGGCTCCTAAGGCACACTATGAGTCGTTACTGTGAGCCACAACAGACGTCAACTAGTTTTCCAATTAATATAGGGACTCATTTGTAAATATTATAAATAGTATATTTTAGGTTTTTAGCAAGGTTTTACACATATTTTTAGAGGACTCACCAAGAGATACTTAGAGAGCACAAAAGGTGAGAGTAGTTTTTAGGGTTTATGGAGACTCAATTTTGGATATTAGATTCACTTGTGGATTCACTTCATCTTTCAAGCATATGATTCTAAATACAAAGTGGGTTTTATTGTTCTTCATTTGCTTTGGGGTAGGTGATTAACTATGTTTTTAATGTCATTATTTATTTGTTTGCCCAAGCTGTGAGTAGCTAAACCCACAACTTGGGGTTGTGGGAACCATGAGAATCTAACTTAGAAAACCCAGATTGTTTGCACTTCTTGAGTTGGTTATTTTCATGTATTATTCATTTTCTTTCATTTTCCATGTTGCTTAATTGTGGCCATGATTAAAATCGGCCTAGTGTTATGATCTCGATCCAGATAGTGATGAATAGGAAAAGAAAATAGTTAACATAATTTGATGATGTGTTCTTGTCTAATCAACTGAACCCAATCAAGGAGAGGTTGAATGGGACAATGGTTAATGGTTAGTTTGGAACACTATGGAGGCCGACCAAGCACCATAGTGAAATTTGACCATTACCTTAAGAAAAGGGGCTGGAAAAACCTAAATTCTCATCCGGCATGCAATGTCCCAATTGAGGTTATGTTATCTATGGTGTTTAAGTTAGTGAATCATGGAGAACACAATTACCGATGTTGCTATCCAATGTGATTGTCTCTTTTTTTTATTAGTTTATCTTAATTTTCTATCAACCAGTGCGAACCCACCTCTTTTTGAGAATCAAGTAGTTGATGTTTTAATTGATTATTGGTGAACAAACTTGCTAAAGCACTGTATTCCCTATGGGATTTGACCTTTTAACCTTTGTTAGGTTTTTTACTATTAATGATTGCTTTGACCTTGAAATAGAGGCGTATCTTGGACGTTCATCAAGAGAAAATGGCACCATTACCAGGGAATACAGTGAGGCTTTGATTTGGTTTGACTAATATGTTAATTCAAGTGTTAATTTCTTAATTCTATGGTATTTTACTTTTGTCTTTGCTTTTTTTGGATTAGTTCTTTGCAGCATAAACTAGGTGCATATTGAAACACCCCAAAATGTGCCTCAAAAATGTCCATAATCATAATTTTCATATATCTCAGAAATCCATGCATGATATCAAAAATCAAAAATCACATTCTTGATCTAGGGGCAAAATTGAGTGTGATATTGGTATAACCCCAATTTTAGAGCAATCGTAGAAAAAATTAATTTTTCCAAGTTTGCGCAAAATATTAGGGGTGAGCGTTGGTTCCACGGCGTAGAACCGTCGCGAAGATCTTATTTCATCCTAAGTCTTTGGGGTCCTGAGCCTAAGCCTTCTTATCGTAAAAACACCTATAATTAGTTATTTTTCAACCCCATATCATTCAATACATTCCCCAAAACCCTCTCTAACACTTAGCCAAATTTTTCACCTAAATTCAAGTGTCCCAAACTCATTGCAGATTTCAAGGAATTCATTCAAGCTTCAAGTTCTCATTCCAATCTTCATCAAGGAAATCTCCAAAGTTGAGGTATGTAGGTTTCAACCATTGGTTCCTTTCACCCATGGTGTCCAACCTTTATTTTTAAGTAAATTACATGTTTTCAGGTTGATTTATTATCATTGGGTACTTCTTATTATGAATTTGATAATCAATTTGTTGGGTTTTCATAAAATGTTGACTATTTATGCATGTTTTAAGCTATGAAGCTATGATCTATTATGAGATTTGATTGGGCGTTTCAATGTATTTTGCATGAGCGTGTTACCAAGTGTTGGTGGATTGATTTACTTCAAAGTTTCTTACATGATTTCAGTCTTGAATTGCATGATTTTGAACTAGCATTATACATCCACAAAGTGTTTGATAAAATGTCCGGTTATGGATTCTTGAGTTATTGAAGGTCTATTGCATGACTTATAAGTTTAGTGACTTTAAGATGATGAAAGGAATGTATATATGTGTTGATTTCTTGAGAAGTATTTATAGTGTTCCAAGTTGACCACACCTTGTTGAGGGGGTGCTATGCCTCAATAGCCTTTTCGAGGGGTGCTATGCCTATACTACCATGTTGAGAGGTATATACCTTGACAACCTTATTGGGGGGTGCTATGCCCATACTATCAATTGATTGGTATGTACCTTAATCGATTTTTTTTGGGTGTACTACGCCCATACTACCAATTGAGGGGTACATACCTCAATTGACTTGTAAGGGGGTAGTAGGCCTTGTATTCCAAGTATAAGGTTGCTTAGTCTATGATGATGGTTTATTCTTACACATGTATTATGTTCTGTATTAACATGTTTTACTTCAGGCATTGATCATGCTTGCATGTTGGTAATACACTATCTCTTGCTTATGATTATACATTTGATTATGTTACGACACAAGCCTAGGGCCTAGACGTGACCAGTGAATGAGGAACCCAAAAGAACTCTAAACAAGTCTCATAGCATATCATCACACATCCTTGGCCGCAGAAGCAATTAGACAGACAATAAGAGATGAACGTAAACAAGGGCAATCGAGACTAAGGGTAAACTTCCATATCACAACTATCAAGAAATAATAAAGTCAAAGCTTATAGCATAGATACATATCATGTCCAACAACACCTCTATTATATAGATAGGAGTAGGAGCTAAGACAAAGCAACCAGGCTCACCCTCATAGTCAATACATAAGTCAAAGAGAGAAAGTCTTACTACATAGCTATAGATCGTAAGTAACGTCCTTGGAATGGAGGACTTATGTCAGGACCCACTACTAGGGCCTAGACATGACACGACGAATATGGAACCCAAAGGAACCCCAATTTACTTGTCATAACACATCCTTGATCGCAAAAGCATAAAGAATACGTATATATTAAACAAGGATAATAACGCTAAGGGAAAAGCTTGACAAAACAACAACATTAGCAAAACAAGGAGTCAAAACTCATATCATAAATACACACTTGTCCAATATACACCTTTAAATACATAGATAGAGCGGAGCTAAGATAGAACTATTGGGCTCACCCTCACAGTCAATAGAACATAAGATAGTGTCTTAATACATAGATAATAGCAATAGAGACTAAAGTCCACAAAATGGAGGACTCACCAACATGCTTGGAATAACACAGCCAAGCCACGTGGAGGTGGGGATCAACTTGGGCATCGATTCCTACATTGTGATATCATGTAGGCAAGAGTATATGTTAGTATGTTTGAATGTACTAAGTATGTGGAATGCAATGCAACAATAGATAGGCATCATAATCCAAAATGCATAACGCTAGGCAATAGGCATAATATACCAATATGACATGTATGAACAATGCATAAGTAAATCATGCTCATATAAGATATCATGTGTGAAGAAGAGACGAAGCTAGCTTTCCAACCCTTGTCGGTTGATGATGGTCACACTCCAATCATCCTAGGTGGTGAGGTATAAACCCCTCACATGGTTGATGTTGGTCACACCCCAATCATCCTAGGTGGTAAAGTGTAAACCCCTTGCATAGTTGATGAGTACAAACCCCAACTCGGTTGAGTATGGTCTACTGCAACACTTTATATAGAAATAATCATATACATAAGCACATTTCAACATTTCAACATTATTCATATCATATCTCATGCTTTGGACCTTCAATTTCTCAAGAAACCATAATCGGACATTTTATCAAACACTTGGTGGATGCACAATGGGGGTAAAAGAGCATTCAATTTAGAGATGAAATCATCCAAGAAAATCTATTGTAAAACCATCAATCAACACCTTGCAACACTACCAATACATCCACATTAAAATTTCTAATCAAAACTTACAATAGATCTGAGATATATAGCTCACAACATAGCAAAATAGTCAGAACTTTGCATAGCTTTAACATAGTTCATAGACATGTTCATACTAGTAAAGCCATTTGTAAAATTGACTTTAAATCATGCAATACTAATAAAAATAGGGTTAATGCATCATGGATAGAAGTACACAATGGTTCAATACCACATACCTTGTGTCTAGAGTTGCTTGGAATTGAGACTGGGAAAAATCGAGGCTTAGAAATGATCTTGGAATCCAATCTTGTTCTTGGGTTTCCTTGAAATTGAATTGGGCCTTGATGGAGGCTCTTGAGAGGATATGGGAGTGTGATTGAGATAAGATTAGTGAAATTGGGTCCTTAAGAGTAGAGTTTAGGTCTTTTAGGAAGGTTAAGATGGCCTAAAAAGTCAAAAAAGGTCATTAGGATAATTAATATTTATGAAAATGCCATTAGTTAACGGAAGGAAAAATTGGCTGAAGACTTGACTAGCTATGTGGCACTCCACGGGTCTTGTGGAGTGCCTGTGAGACAAGAATTAGACAGAAAAATGGAATTGGAACACTTGAGAAAAAGTTAGCATTGACGTCACCTTAATGGCTAGTTTCACGGACCGTGTAGTGTTACACAGACCATGTAGTGTTACACTGACCATGTAGTAGTCCATCTCACCACACTTAGACCAGAAAATGTTGCTGTAAACAACACACCCAAGTAACACGGCCCATACCATTTCACACGAGCTGTACTAGGCTGTCGTGGCCCATGCCTTAGCTTCCAATGCCACCCACACCTAGCTAAGCCTCCTAAATCACCTCCACGCCCCTCCTCACGACTAGTGGTGAGTCACATGACCCATACCACTAGTCGTGGATAAATAATTAGCCTCAACACATCATTGTCCAACACCAAACATTTCCCATGACTTGTACATGGCGACACTGCCTGTATAGTTGCCCGTTGGGCTTCACTAAACGGGAGGGTCTCCCAAAGATGGTCATAACTCCTTCATCCGACATCCAAATGAGGTGAAACCAAGTGTGTTGCGAAGCTAAATAAAAGGGATTTCATTTCACATATCGTGGGCCACCTAGTTTCAACTGCGCTAAGAGTTATGCTAATTTAAAGTTGACCCTTATATGAAACAACACCCAAAACTCAACTTGGAGGTAAGTCTTGTACTCGTTTAGCTACTAGGAGTCTCCCATGAATCTAGTACATCCACAACCTAACCAAATAAGGCTTGAAACATGGATATATAAGAGCATAAAGTTATGGAGAGTCACAGTATCTCCCCTTTGAGAATATTCATCCCCGAATCTGAGGAAAACGTACCCAAGGAAAGTAGTCATGAAGAGTTTTAGCCTAATATGGATGCAACATATGTATCTAAAGATGACTTTCAAAAATCTTAACATGACCATCAAAATTTGCCATAAAACCTTGCCCATGTAAACATGAATGCGTGTAATGGCTTAATTCAAAACATTAAGACTTAAAATCGCATAGGGGACTTAGGATTAGTATCTTAGGCTTGAGTGGAGTGGAAAAGATAAGGATATCATATTTGCATGTCCGACTCGGCCTCCCATGTAGCGCTTTCAACTTGTTGTTTCCTCCAAAGGACCTTAATGGATGTCACCTCCTTGTTCCTCATTATCTTTACTTGTCTATCTAAAATATAAATCGGGACCTCCTTATAAGTCAAGTTATCCTCAACAGCACCTACCATCTTAAGAGGCACAATGTCATTAGTGTAACCCACATATTTCTTCAACATAGAGATATGGAACACTGGATGAACCAAGTTTCGCTAGACAACTTTAACTTATAAGATACCTTTCCAACCCTCTTCAAGACCTCATAAGGAACAATATACCTTTGACTCAATTTCCCCTTCTTACCAAAATGGACCACACCTTTCATTGGCGAGGCCTTCAAATAAACCCAATCACCCACTTTGATTTCAAGGTCCCTTCTTCTCACATCGGCATAAGATTTTTGATGACTTTGGGTCATTCTTAACCTTTCTCTAATAATAATAACCTTATCAAGAGCCTCCATAACCAAATTTGGTCCTAACAAAGCTATCTTACAATCCTGAAACCATCTGACCGGTGATCTATAATTTCTCCTACAATGATCCTCAAAAGGATCCATACCGATGCTCGAATTATAGCTATTGTTGTAGGCAAACTTAATCAATTAAACATGATTATCCCAGCCACCTTTAAGCTATAACACATATAATATAAGCATATATTCAAGGGTTTGCATAGTTTTCTCGACTTGGCTATCTATTTGAGGTTGATAGGCTGTAGAAAACTTAACTCTAGTACCAAGACCCCTTTGTAAGGGTCTCTAAAAGTGTGAAGTGAATTGTGCACCTCGATCCAATATGATGAATAAAAGAACCCCATGTAACGTCACTAACTCATGGATGTACATCCTTGCATACTCTTCGACCCTGTTTGTGGTCTTAACCGGTAGAAATTGAGCTGATTTCGTCATCTGATCAACCACCACCCAGATGGAATCAAAACCTTTCTAGTCTTGGGCAATCCAACCACAAAATTTATATTAATACTCTCCCACTTCCAAGTAGGGATCTCTATATAATGGGTTTGGCCACCTGACTTTTGATGTTAGGCTTTGACTTGTTGATAACTATGGCAACCAAAAATGAATTTGGCAATGTCCCCCTTTATGCTTCCCCACCAATACAAATTTCTCAAGTCTCTCGACATTTTGGTGGAATTGGGGTAGATAGAATAAGAGGAATTATGGGCTTCATCAAGAATTCTCTCCCTCAAACCATCAACACAAGGCACACATAACCTATATTGGTATCTAAGGGCCCCATCTCCCCCTTGGAAGAAAGCCTTTATGCTGTCCTCTTTCAACAAAGCCTTCAACTAAATCAGGGAGGAGTCTAGATCTTTTTTTGCTAACACCTCATCAACCAATGAAGATTTGGAACCATCAACCACAATAAGACCACTAACCACATATTCCAACCTCCCCCAACCTAGCCAATCTATGCACCTCCCTAGATATCTCCTTATCATAACCACCGACATGAGCTAGGCTACCAATAGACACTCGACTCAAAGCATGCGCCATAATATTTTCCTTATCCCAGTGGTAATGCACACTCATGTCATAGTCCTTAAGAAGTTCAAGCCACCTTCTTTGCCTCAAGATGAGATCTTTTTGACTGAAGACATATTGGAAAATCTTATGATCGGTAAAGATATCAACATGCACCCCATACAAATAATGACGCCAAATCTTTAATAAAAAATACCACGACGGCTAATTCAAGATCATGGGTAGGGTAGTTCTATTCATGCACTTTGAATTGCCTAGAAGCATAGGCTATGACCTTACCATTTTGCATGAGCACACAACCCAAACCAACCCTAGATGCATCACAATACACAACAAAACCCTCAAGTCCATCTGGTATTGATAATATAGGAGTGGACACAAGCCAATCTTTCAATGTTTGGAAGCTTTTCTCATATTCATTAGTCCACACAAACTTCACCTTCTTTTGATTCAATTTTGTCACAGGGGAATCAATGTAGGAGAACCCATTCACGAACCTTTTATAATAATCAACAAGGCTGAAGAAGCTCCTAATATCCAACGGGCTCAATGGTCTAGGCCAATTCATAATCACTTCGGTTTTATTAGGATCCACTTTTATACCATCCCCCGACACCACATGACCAAAGAATGCAACCTCCTTTAACCAAAATTCATACTTTTTCATATTTAGCATATAATTCCTCTTCCCGCAATCTTTCCAACCCAACTCTCAAATGCCTCATATGCCCCTCCCTACTATATGAATAGAACAAAATATCATCAATGAAGACCACAACAAAGGAATCAAGGTAAGGTTTGAAGACCCTACTCATTAAGTCCATGAAGATGGTCGGTGCATTGGTTAAACCAAAATACATCACCACGAATTCATAATAGCCAAATCTAGTTCGAAAGGCCATCTTAGGAATATCACACTCCCTCACATTCACTTGATGATACCCGGACCGAAGATCAATCTTAGAGAAAAAGCTAGCCCCTTGCAATTGGTCAAACAAGTCATTAATCCTTGGAAGAGGATACATATTCTTTATAGAACACTATTGAGTTACCGGTAGTTAATATACATTCTAAGTGACCCATCCTTCTTATTTACGAACAACACTGGTGCACCCCAGGGTGATTGGCTAGGCCTAATAAATCCCTTCTCCAATAAATCCTTCAATTGCTCCTTTAACTCCTTCAACTCCACCGGGGCTACTTGATAAGGGGAATGGAGATAGGTTGAGTATTGGGAAGGAGATGTATGCCAAACTCTATCTCTCTTTTAGGTGTGACACTAGGAAGGTCATTTGGGAAGACATCACGAAACTCATTTACAACCAAAACTGACTCTACGGAAGGGACTTTGGACACCAGATCTTTCACTCTCACAAGATGATACAAACACCCCTTGGAAATCAACCTTTGGACTTTAATGCATGAAATGAATCTACCCTTTACCACCATTTCATGACTTTCCCACTCAAGGATAGGTTCATTTGGGAAGTAAAACTTGACCCTACGGGTTCTAAAATCAATAAAAGCATAGTATGCATGCAACCAATCCATCCCAACAATAACTTCAAAATCAACCATATCTAATTCAACAATATAACAAGGTAAGATTTTATGCAAACTGCAAATAAGATAATTTCTATACACTTTTCTAGCAAGAATTGATGCACCTATAAGAGTAGATACCTCATAAGACTTATGCAATAACTTCGACTCAACATGGAACTTTTTCGCAACCAAGGGGGTAACAAAGGAAAGGGT
Organism: Solanum sejunctum; assembly: GCA_025642045.1. Classification (NCBI taxonomy): domain Eukaryota; kingdom Viridiplantae; phylum Streptophyta; class Magnoliopsida; order Solanales; family Solanaceae; genus Solanum; species Solanum sejunctum. Next base: position 1,017,886 of record JAOTQJ010000049.1, on the reverse strand, counting down.
GGCACCCAAATCAATCAAAACATATATATCAAGATCAAAGATTTTCAACATACCGGTAACAATGTTAGGAACCATACCAACCCCTTGCCTCCCATGTAGAGCACAAAATCGGTCGTGCCTTAGGGCACCACCATGAGAGCCACCTCTAACCAATGGAACCACATTTGCACCCCAGCCCTTACCATGGCTTCTTGGACAATCTACTTTCTTGTGACGAAGCTCCTCACATTCAGAGCATGCATTAGAACCATTCAAACATGGACCCCCATACTTCCTTCCACATTTAGGGCACACCTTTATAGGAGATACTCCACCCATACCTTTAGGTCTAGGTAAGTCATTGGCAAAACCCTTATGGTTAGTATGGGAAGGCCCTTGGCTTGGTCAAATCTATCACCCTTTTGGAAATTACCCTCAAATCGAGCCCTCATGGCCTCATGGTCCCTCTTATTTCTCAACTTCTCTTCTTTTATTTGCTCAGCATAGGTCATTAACCGAGTTAAATCCATATCACTAATAAGCACGGAGGACCGACATTCTTCACTTGGCAAGTCAGAAACCCCCATAACAAACTTATTCATCCTCGACCTAGGATCGGCCACCAAGTGAGGGAAATAATTTGAAAGTTGATTAAATTTGAGGGCATACTCCCTCACACTCATCCCCTCAACTAACTTTGATTCCCTAAGCTTAAGAGAGAAGAACCAATTAAGGAGAGAAAATTTGAATTCCTCCTAAAACATTATGTAACCATTACCCTTCTCATATTTCCATTAATCTAACCAAATTTGAGCCACCTATGATAGACAAAATTTTGTAGATTTTATCAATAAATTCTTGTGGATCTTCATCCATGTTTTACCCATGGAAAATTGGAGGACTCATCCTCATGAAGTCCCTTACCCTAGCTCTCGGGGTGGTAGCATGAGAGTCTTGGTACCCTTCCTGGAGTTGGTTGGCCACCACTTGGGCAAGCATAGTAAGGGCATCCCGGAGCTCACAATTGGTAGGTTGCTCCTCAGGAGTTTGGGCCCTACTTCCTCTAGTATTTGGTATGATCTAGCATAGCAAAGAACAATCATTAGGGGGGAAAATACTTACCACAACTCTATAGCACAACTTAGGACATGAAGATGGGAAACATTTCCTACAACGCCTCACAGCCTCCTATCCATAGTCATAGCACCCTTCACAACCATGGACAAGAATTTAATCGACGTGGTATATTGGACTTTGAGTATCTATCAACCTACTATTCTGATACCATGTTTGTCATAACCTAAGCCTAGGGCAAGGACCTGACACGGCGAATAGGGAAACCAAAGAGACCCTAATCAAGCCTCTTTATTTATCATAACACATCCTTGGTCGCGGAAGTATACAAAAGACATATATATTAAATAAGGACAATGAGGCTAAGGGAAAAGCTTGCCAAAATAACAACATTAGCAAAACAAGGAGTGACAAATGATATCATAAATATACACTTGTCCAACATACATCTCTAAGTACATAGATAGAGCGTGGCTAGGACAAAACTACCGCGCTCACCCTTATAGTGAATAGAATATAAGATAGTTTCTTAATACATAATAATAGCAACATAGACTAAAGTACCCAAAATTGAAGATATACCAATAAGCTGGGAATAGCACCGCCTACCCACGTGGAGGAGGGGGATCAACTCGGACACCAATTTCTACATAGTGATATCATGTAGGCAAGAGTATGCATTAGTACATTTGAGTGTATTAAGTATGTGGGATGCAATGCAACAACAGATTGGCATCATAATCCAAAATGCATAACGATAGCCAATAGGCATAATATAATAATATGACATGTATAATCAATGCATAAGTAAAATATGCTTAAGTAAATCATGCTCATATAAGATATCATATGTGAAAAAGAGACCAAGCTATCTTTACAACCTTAGTTAGTTGATGATGGTCACACCCCAATCATCCTAGGTGGTGAGGTATAAACCCCTCACATGGTTGATATTGGGCACACCCCAATTATCCTACATGGTGATATATAAACCCCTCACATGGTTGATGCGTACAAATGCCCAACTTAGTTGAGTATGGTCTAATGCAACACTGTATATAGAAATAATAATACACAAAAGCTCATTTCATCATTACAACATCATTCATATCATATCTCATTCTTTAGACCTTCAATTTCTCAAGAAACCATAATCAAACATTTTATCAAACACTTGGTAGGTGTACTATGGCGGTAAAAGAGCATGCAATTTATAGATGAAATCATGCAGGAAAATCTATTCTAAAACCATGAATCAACACCTTGTAATAGCCCAAGACTTCCGCATCAAAACCTCTCATCAAAACATACAATAGATCCAAGATATATAGCTCACAACATAGCAAAATAGTCATAACTTTACATAGCTTTAATATAGTTCAGACATTTCATACTAGTAAAACTATTTGTAAACTCTATTTTAAATCATGAAATACTAATTAAAAGAGGGTTTAGGCACCATGGGTAGAAGGATCCAATGGTTCAACACCACATACCTTAGGCCTAGAGTTTCTTGGAATTGAGATTGGGAAGAATGGAGGCTTAGAACTGATCTTGGAATTCAATCTTGTTCTTGGGTTTCCTTAAAATTGAATTGGGGCTTGATGGAGGCTCGTGAGAGGATTTGGGTATGTGATTGAGATTAGAGTAGTGAAATTGGCTCCTTAATATTAGAGATTAGGTCTTCTAGGAAGGTTAAGATAGCCTAAAAAGTTAAAAAGGGTCATTAGGATAATTAGCATTTACAAAAATACCATTAGTGAACAGATGGAAAAATTAGTTGTGTCATTTATTGAAGACTTCACTAGCCATGTGGCACTACACGGGTCATGTGGATTGCCCATGAGGCAAGGCTTAGATAGAAAAAATTGAATTGGAATACTTGAGAAAAAGTTATCATCGACGTCATTTTGATGGCCACTTTCACGGACCGTGTAGTGTTACATAGTCCGTGTACTGGTCCGTCCCACCTTACTTAGCCAAGAAAATGTTACTTTCCACAACACTGCTAGGTGATATAGCCTGTACCCCTTCACACGAGCTATACAAGGTAGTCATGGCCCATGCCTTAACTTCCAATATCACCCACGCCTAGCCAAGCCTCCGTAAACACCTCAACGCCCCTCCTCACGACTAATGGTGAGTTACACGACCTGTGCCATAGGTCATAGATCAAGACTTAGCCTCACCACACCATTTGCCAAGCCCAAAAATTTCCCACAACCCATACAAGGCCACACTGCCCATATGAGTGCCCGTGGGGCTTCACTGCATGGGAGAGTCTCACAACGACGGTGATAACTCCTTTATCCATTATCAGACTGAGGTGAAACAAAGTGTGTTATTAAACTAACACAACGGGCTTTTACTTGACATGTATTGATCCACCAATTTTTGTATTATCTAAGAGTTATGATACTTTAATGTTGACCATTACATGAAATAACAGCCAAAGCTCAAATTGGAGGTAAGTCTTGGACTCGTTTGGGTACTGGAGTCTCCTATGAATCTAGTGCACCGCCAACCAAAGCAGATAAGGCTTGGAACATGGATATACAATAGCATAAAGTAATGGAGTGTCACAACTCACCAACAAGTTTAATAGAGGTTGTACTAGCGACGTTGACAAAGAATGATCAAGTGGTACACCAGTTCCTACATGGTGACATCATGTAGGCATAGAATATATGTTGGTACATTTGAATGTACTAAGTATGTAGGATGCAATGCAACAAGAGGTAGGTATCAAGTCAAAATGCATAATCATAAGCAATGAATAGCATACTAATAATATGACATGTATGAATGATGCTTGAAGAAAAACCATGCTTATATAGTTCATAATATTAGTGTAAGGAGGGACAATTATAGTGCAACCCAAGGCCTACCACCCCCTTGGATACGCGCATAAGGTACGAAACCCTTCATGAGATTGATGGAGTACAAACCCCCCACCAAGGTTGAAGGAGTACAAACCCCCCACAGAGGTTGATAGAGTACAAACCCCCATAAAGGTTGATGGGTACCAAATCCCAACAATTTTACCCATGCCTACCTCCCCCAGAGCCAGTTGACCAAGGTACCAACCCCTCGATAGGTTACCCGGGCCTACAACCCCTTAAGCAAGGCTTGGTATTCCCAATACTATATAGAGATAATAAAATACATATGCACTCTTTTCATCATCATACACATACTTTTCTTTTCATAACCACTCATCATGTCATCATCATATAGTCATTTAACTCACAAGACATGCATAGGACCTTCAATTCCTCAAGAATCCATAACCGGATATTTTATCAAACACTTATAGGGTGTGTAATGCTTGTGTAAAATTTTGCAATTCAAGAGTAAAGTCATGATAGAAAAATCAGTTTAAATCCACGATTAGATACTTATACCCTCAAACAATATACATCAAGTCTGTTCATCAATCCTCACCATAAACCTTAGATTCATGGCCCCAAACAAAGCAAAACAACCACAATTTCATGAATCCCAACATAATATGCAGTGAATTTCATAATAAATAACACCCATGAATAAATCAACTTTAAGTCATGCAATTTTTAAGAAGAGGAATCTTGGGCATAATGGGAGAAAGGAACCTGTGAAAGGAACCCACATACCTTAGCTTTGGAGATGAATTTGATGAAGATTGGAGATGGAGACTTGAAGCTTGAGAGGAAATCCTTAGATCTGGAGAGGGTTTTTAGACTTGAGTATAGGATTAAAATATTAGATAAGTATTTGAATGAATGTTGCAGAATGTTTAGAATGTTATGGGGGTAAAAATTTTCTAGGTATATCAATATTCACGTTTGGGGACACATAGGCCTAATACTTAAAAGCCTTGGACCGCAAGAAAAATAACTGGGGAAAATTTACATAGGTCTGGTATAACACCACATACTTTATATGTACTTGTGCTATGCACATAAAACATGATATGGTTTTGTCAAATTAGTTTCTATTTTTAAAAGTTCTTAAATCTCATATTAAAGGGCGGTATATGCGTCTAACGCTTAACAGGGTCGAGTGTATTCAAGTTTTAGGTCAAATTGAGAAGCTCACGGCCTTAAACAAAGTGAGATAATTGAGGTACTTGTAGGACTTAGGAAGTTAGCAGGTGAGTCACCTACTTATTTAGCTTAAATTTGCTAGCTAGATGGAGACGAGGCCCGACATCAAATTTGTCTAAGTCTGATAATTAATAAAGTCCATTATAAGGGCGTAACTTTAGTCCACATTTTAGCATCATAAACGGACAATATTTCAGACCAAGAAGAATAGGAAAAGGGACCAAGTACATCACATCTTACTTAATGATTTCGGCCAAATCTAAGTAGAGAGGGGAAAATCGGTAGCCAAGGCCCATCAGTATGCAACCCCATAAGGCCCAAGAGAAAGAGAAAAAATGGTACATTACTAACTTGATAAAATAAGTGTTAAAAGGTAAAATAAAATCAGCCAAAGTAATCCTATAAAAGGGATTACAAGTAGCACCTTTAAGTTATTCTTAGACTTGGAAAAGTTTAGCTTTCACAAAGGTTCTTTGTTATTCTTTCTTGACTTTGTAAAGCAGCCACAAGAAGCTTTTAGGGTTCTTAAGGAGGCCCTCAACCTTGAAGGTAAAGGAAAATGATTATAGTTGTGTATTTAGAAAGGTTTTTTCATGAAAAACAAGAGACTAGGCTGATTATACCTTTGCTGAAATTGTTGGACAACATGTGTTCCAAAGATTCTTGTACACTTTTCTTGTTTATTTCAGAGCGTTTCTCTTCTTGACTGGCTTAATTATGAAGTGAGGTTGCCGTGATTAATGATTTTTTGTTCTTTAATGATGTATAAAGGCTACTGCACCATGTTTGCTATCCGCAAGAGTGAGTTCTTATATGATATCGTAATTGTGTTCTTGGTACGAACTTATGGACTGGTAGTCAGGAATTGTTGTTCCACGACCTCCATCTACTTTTGAACTATTTTTGAGACTGTTTTAAGGCTAATTATATGTGTAAATATGTTATACATAGTTTGGTTGAAGTTAAAATAGATTTCGGATTGTTGACATCGAAAAGTAACGGGATGACGTAATGTTATGCCTCCTACTTGTGTGTTGTGTATAATTGTTATGTGTTGTGCTTTGTGAGATTTTGTGAGACTGTTGTGAAACTAAACTAGGCTGCACATAATATGTATATGAGAATGTGTCTCAGAAAAAATGATTAGAGATTAAAGAATTGAAAAAGTATGCGCGGGTTGATAAATACACGCTTGTTGCCCATGTGTTGTTTTTTTTTGAGTTTAGGTTGCCATGATGTATCTATTGGCTGCTAATGCTAGTTTTATCACCTACAATATTGTAGATAAATATTTGGAGGAATGGAAGGTTATCTCGAGGTAATAGGGAGGTTGTACAACAAAGTATGTAAGGCTACTCGATTTCATATTACTTGGCCTGAAATCTAGATTCTTCCTTGGCACATAAAGTCACTTACCAACTCCGACACAACTATTAACAATATCTCCACTCTTTCACATGCTTATATTCTCCTATACATAGTCACCTTCATATCTGCATACATATGTGGATACCAAGTTACATTGGTTCTTGTTGCTAAATAAAGTTCACGAGTTGTTTCATCTCATACACATTTCATTATTTATGTAATGCATCCTTTTCATTGACATATTGTCTTGTATGATTATTTACATGTCACATGCTACATCTACAGTCCTATAGCTCTAATATTGTGACCACCAAAAGAATCATCTCAAAGGTAATTGAAAGGTAAAGTATATTACTTATTGATGGATGGTAACCCAAGGGGTGGAAGAATCACCTAGCCAGGGTCGATCCTATCATGGGGGTAGCCTAAGGGATGAGAGGAAAAGCCTAGCTAGGTATGACCCTGATATAGATTTACCACTAATCAGCTAGTCATTTATATTGCATGTTGTGCATAGATTATATAGTAAAGTTAAAGTAATAAAAAGAACATAAAGTACATGATCCCAAAGTATAATTAAAGGTGGTCTGTTATCCTACACCAGTGCGTAGTTCCATTTGAGTTATTACTTCATATACAATATTACCTGCCTTATATATTGAGTTTATTATCGCTTATTGACGTCCCTTATGGGGGGCCTTGTATTTCATGTTGCAGGTATAGGTGCTAGTAGCTCACCCTAGTAGAAGTATAGGATATCCATCTATTGTTGCGAAGCTCCAAGTTACTTCAGAGCTTTGTGTATCTAGAGTTTATATTTTTGTATTATATAGTTAGTTGAGGCGGGGCCTGTCCCAACCCTTATCATATACTTTTCATTATCTAGAAGTTTTGTAGACTATGTAAATTAAAGAGTGGTCATGTCTAGTACTTTAGACAACTTGGCCCCTATGGTCTAGTCATATGCTTTTCTTTTTGGCTTGTTATTACTTTTTACTTTCTTGAAAACATGTATAATGTAGAAACCCTTTATAATATTTATGGACAGCGCATTGATACAAGTTGGTTCTCTTGAGTCTTATCAACAACGAGTGCCTGTCCATCTTAACAAAACTTTAGGCGTGACATTTCCATTTGGTCTGTGATGCGGACCTATCACAGAGGATAGCTGTGCATCACAGCACTATAGTGAATCAGTTCTAGAAGTCATAATTTTGGAAATTTGAAATTACTATTCATTTGATCTAAAATTGGGGTTAGACCCTTTTGCTGCTGAACATCAATATGATGTCAAATTGTTGATATTACACACGGATTTTGAGATATATGGAACTTATAATTCCATACACTTCCAAGGCACATTTTTGGGAACTTTTTGGGGTCATTTCAATATCTCCCCCTTGGGAACACTCATCTATGAATGCCAAAGATACATACATGAAATTCACAAACATGATAATGTCAGCCCACATAGAGATGCATCAATGCATGTAAACATCATTTCAAAAACTTTATCACAAGTGTAAAATCATTATGAATTTGCCAACTTAAACATGAACATATGCAATGACATGTGGGTGAAATTAAGACTTGAGATAAAGTGAAGGACTTAGATCAATACCTTAGGCTTGAGTGTAGTGAAAAGGTAAGGATATAAATTTTGCATGTCCGCTTCAGCCTCTCAAGTAGCATTCTCAACTTGTTGATTCCTCCAAAGGGCCTTAATGGAAGCTACCTCTTTGTTTCTCAACCTTTTCACTTGCCCATCCAAAATAATAAACGAAAACTCTTTATATGTCAAATTATCCTTAACAACACCCACAACATCAAGAGGCAAAATGGCATTCAGATCAACCACACATTTCCTCAACATGGACACATTGAAAACTGATGAAACCAACTCTATCTCACTAGGCAACCTCAACTTGTAAGCTAACTTGCCAACCTTCCTCATGACCTCATAAGGACAAACATATCTTGGGCTCAACTTGCTCCTCTTACAAAAATGGACCACACCTTGAATGGGTGAAACCTTTAGGTAGACCTAATCACCAACTTTGAATTCAAGGTGTCTTCACCTAACATCTTCATAGGATTTTTGATGACTTTAGGCCATCTTCAACCTTTCGCTAATCATCCTAACCTTTTCAAGAGCCTTCATAAACAAATCTAGTCACAACAAAGCTAATCACAACCTCAAACCATTCGACTGGTGATCTACAACGTCTTCTATAGCGAGCCTTAAAAGGAGCCGTATTAATGCTCGAATTATAAATATTGTTATAGGCAAGCTCAATCAATGAAAGATGATCATCCCAGCTACCTTTAAGCTCCAACACGCACACTCTAATCATACCTTCAAGGGTTTGGATAGTTTTCTCGGGTTGGCCATCTGTTTGAGGGTGAAGGGTCATAGAAAGCTTAACTCTAGTACCAAGACCACTTCGGGAGGACCTCCAAAAGTGTGAATTGAATTTTGCCCCATGATATGATATGATAGACAAAGGAACCCTATGCAACATTACCAACTCATCAATATACAACCTTGTATAATCTTTGGCCCCAAATATGGTCTTAACCGATAGAAAGTGAGCCAATTTTATGATCCTATCAACCACAACCCAAATGTAATCAAAACCTTTTCAAGTCTTGGGCAACCCAACTACAAAATCCATATTTATCTCTTCCCACTTCCAAGTAGGAACCTCAATGTCTTGGATTAGGCCACCCGACCTTTGATGTTTGGCTTTGACTTGTTGACAAATATGACAATCAGAAATAAATTTGGCAATGTCCCTCTTCATGCCTCCCCACTAAAACATATCCCTTAAGTCTCTATACATTTTGGTGGAACTGGGGTGCATAGAATAAGAAGAGTTATGGGCCTCATAAAGGATTATCTCCCTCAACCCATCAACACAAGGCACACACAACCTACCTTGGTGCCTAAAGGCACTATCTCCCCCTTGGGAGAAAACCACTACGTTGCCCTCTTTTACCAAGACCTTCAATTGTAACAAGGAGGAATCAAGATCTTGCTTTTTCTTTACCTCCTCAACCAAGGAACTCCTAGAACCATCAACAATAACAATAACCCCATTACTAACCTCGTCCAACCTAACTCCTAATCTAGACAATTGATGCAACTCTTTAGCCATCTCCTTATCACTACCATCTACATGAGATAGGCTACTCATAGACACCATACTCAAAGCATCTGCCACCACATTTGCCTTATCGGGATGGTATGCACACCCATATCATAATAGTCCTTAAGAAGTTCTAACCATCTCCTTTGCCTCTAGTTGATATCCTTTTGGGTGAAGACATATTGGAGGCTTTTATGATTAGTGAACACATCAACATGAACCCCATTAAAATATTACCTAGATAATCTTTAATGCAAACACAATAGTGGCTAACTCAAGATCATGGGCGGGGTAGTTCCTTTCATGTACCTTGAGTTTTCTAGAATCTTAAGCTATGACTTTACTATTTTGCATCAACACACAACCCAAACCAACTTGGAAAACATCACAATACACCATAAATCCCTCAAGCCCATCAAGTAGTTACAATATAGGAGCGGACATGAGCTTGCCTTTCAATATTTGGAAAATCCTTTCACAATCATCGGACCACACAAAATTAGCATTCTTTTGAGTCAATTTTGTCATAGGGGAAGCAATAGAAGATAACCAATTCACAATCCTCCGATAATAGCCCACTAAGCCCAAGAAACTACTAATGACTGATGGGGTGAATGGCCTTGGCAATTTTTGATCACATTGGTCTTCTTTGGATCCACCTTAATACAATCCCCCAACACCACATGTCGTAGAATGGCTACCTCCCTAAACCAAAATAAAAACTTTTCATATTTAGCATACAATTTCTCCTCCCTCAATCTTTGCAACACAAGCCTCAAATGATCCCTATGCTCCTCCTCACCGCGAGAATATATCACAATGTTATCAATGAACACCACAACAAAAGAATCAAGATGGCGTTTACAGACCCTATTCATTAGGTCCATAAAGATGATCGGTGTATTGTCAACCCAAAAGACATCACTATAAATTCATAATGCTTATATGTAGCTAAAAAGGTCATCTTGGGAATATCACACTCCTTCACTTTCAATTGATGATACCAAGATTGAAGATCAATCTAAAGGAAATGGCTAGCCCTTTGCAATCGGTCAAACAAATCATTAATCCTTAGAAGAGGATACCTATTCTTGATGGTGACCCTATTAAGTTACGGGTAGTCAATACATATCCTAGGGGATCAATCCTTCTTTTTCACAAACAACACTAGAGCACCCCAAGGTGATTGGCTAAGTCTAATAAATCCCTTCTCTAAGAAGTCTCTCTATTGTTCCTTCAACTTTGCTGGGACCATCTGGTAAGAAGGAATAGAAATGGGTTTAGTATAAGGGAGGAGCTCTATACCAAAGTTTATTTCCCTTTCTGTAGGAACATCGGGAAAGTCATTAGGAAAGAAATCAAGAAACTCATTTACAACTGGGACTGACTCTACGGGAAAGACTTTAGACTCAATATTCCTAACCCTCAAGAGATGGTAAATACACCCCTTAGAGATCAACTTATGGGATTTAATGCAAGAGATGAATCTACCCTTGACCACTACATCTTAACTTTCCCACTCAAGGATGGGTTCATTTGGAAATTGAAATTTTGACCCTATGGATTCTACAATCAATAGAAGCATAGTATGCATGCAACCAATCCATCCCAAGATTAATAATAAAATCAACCATATCAATAAGATCACAAGGAAAGATTTTATACAAGATACAAATAGGACATCTTCTATAACCTTTTCTAGCAATAAAAGATGCACTAATAGTAGTAGAGACCTCATAAGACTCATGCAACAACTCGGGGTCAACATGGAACTTTTTGGCAACAAAGGGGGTAACAAAGAAAGAGTGACACCCAGATCAATCAATGCATAGACATTAAAGTCAAAGATTTTCAACATACTAGTAACAACTTCGGGAACTTCATCAACCTCTTGTCTCCCATGAAAAGCATAAAACTGATTGTGCCTTGGACCATCATCTTACTGTCCACTTCTCACCAAAAATAGCATTAGCACCTTGTGGATGAACCTTCTTGCCCTTTTTGTTGTTTCGAGGGAAACATATCACCTTATACGACATTTCACTACAATCATAACAATCACCGGTATTCCTCAAACATGGGCCACCATGACCCTTACAACACTTTAGATACACATCAATAGGAGTCACACCCCTTACACCTTGGGCCCTTGGAAGATCATTTGCAACCCTCTTATGAAATGCGTGAGTAGGACGTTGGTCTTAAATGAACTGACCATTCCATTGGAACTTACCCTCAAAATGGTTCCCCATTTTTTCCTCAATTTCTCCTTTTCTATTTGTTCGGCATAGGTCATCAAATTTGACAAGTCAATGTCATTAAGTAACATGGAGGACCAGCATTGTTCATTAACCAAGTTAGAGATAACCATAACAAATTTTTTCATTCTTGATCTAGAGTTGACAATCATGTGAGGAGCAAACTTTGAATGTTGGGTGAACTTGAGGGCATACTCCCTTACACTCATAGACCCTTATTTCAAATTAACAAATTCCATCAATTTAGCTTTCCTAAGATCAAGAGTGAAAAACCAATTAAGGAAAACCACTTTGAACTCTTCCCAAAGTACCACATAGCCGACTCCCTTCTTTTCTTTTCATTGGTTGTACCATATTTGTGTTATCCCTTTTAGCTTGCAAGATGCTAACTCCAATTTTTCTTCTGGTCTCACACCCATGATAGCCAATATCTTGTAGACTTCATCAATAAATTCTTGAGGGTCCTCATCCACATTTGACCCATAGAATTTTAGGGAATTCATTCTCATGAAGTCTCTTACTCGAGAGGCCGGTGTCGGAGATGAGGGGCTTAGGACCCTTGGTTGGCTTGATTATCCACCACTTCTGCAAGCAAATGAGAGCATCCCTAAGCTTTCCATTGGCCAGTTGTTCCTCGGGCATTCAAACTCCTCTTCCTGTTGTATTAGGCATGATCTAATATAACAAAGAACAATATTTAGGGGGAAAGCTTACTTCAACTCTATGGCATAATGTAGCATATAAAGAAGGGAAATATTTACTAAAATATCTCATAGCCTTCTATTCATAGTTGTGGTGTAAAACACAACCACGAATAAGACTTTAATTAATGGGGTGTGTTGGACTCTTAGGATTTAACCTTTATCACGACCCTAGCCTAGGGCCTAGATATGACCGGCAAATGGGGAACCCAAAAAAACTCTAAACAAGCCTCATAACATATCATCACACATCCTTGGCCGTGGAAGCAATTAGAAGGACAATAAGAGATGAACGTAAATAAGGGCAATTGCGACTAAGGGTAAACTTCCATATCATAAACATCAAGAGACAGTAGTCAAAGCTCATAGCATACATACATATCATGTTCAACAACACCTCTAATACATAAATAAGAGCAGGGGCCAAGACAAAGCAACTAGGCTTACCCTCATAGTTAATACATAAGTCAATGAGAGAAAGACTTAATGCATAGCAATAGACCATGAGTAACGTCCTCAGAATGGAGGACTCACCAACAAGCTTGATAGAAGTCGTACTAGCCACATGGAGAAACATAATTAAGCACTACAATAGTTCCTACATAGTGACATCATATATAATAAAGTATTTATTAATGCATTTGAATGCACTAAAGTATTTAGGATGCAATGCAATAAAAGGTAGGTATCAAAGCACAACGCATAATCACAAGAAATGAATAGCATACTAACAATATGACATGTATGAATGATGGTTGATGTAAAACATGGTTGTATAGTTCATAATACGAGTGTAAGGAGTGAACATTATAGTACAAGCCAAGACTACCACCACTTTCGATAGGCGCGTGAACTACGAACCCCTTTATAAGGTTGATGGAGTACAAACCCCCCACCAAGGTTGAAGGAGTACCAAGCCCCAACTGATGTTGATAGAGTACAACCCCCCCCATCAAGGTTGATAGGTACCAACCCCCAAAAAGGTTACCCATTCCTACCACCTCTAGAGCTAGTTGATCAAGGTACCAACCCCTCGATGGGTTACCTGGGCCTATAACCCCCCAAGTTAACCTTCGTATCCCCAACACTATATAAGGATAATAGAATATATATTCACTATTTTCATTATCATACACATACTTTTCTTTTCATAATCACTCATTATTTCATCATCATTTCATCATCATATAGTCATTTAACTCATAAGACATGCATAGGACCTTCAATTCCTTATGAATTCATAATCAAACATTTTATCAAACACTTAGAGGTTGTATAATGCTAGTGTAAAATCATGCAATTCTAGAGTGAACTCATACTAAAAAATCCATAAAAAATTACCATTAGATAGTAACACTCTCAAACAATATACATCTACACCCTTCATCAATCCTCACTATAGACCTTAGATTCATGGCCCAAAACATAGCAAAACAGTCACAATTTCATAAATCCTAATGTAATGTGCAGTGAATTTCATAATGAATAAGACCCATGAGTAAATTAATGTTCATTCATGCAAATTTTGAAGAAAAGGAAGCTTGGGCATCATGGGTGAAAGTAACCCATGAAAGGAACCCACATACCTTAGATTTAGAGATGAATTTGATGAAGATTGGAGAACGAGACTTGAAGCTTGAGAGGAAATCCTTAGATATGGAGAGGGTTTAGAAATTGACTCTAGGAGTATAATATTGGCTAAGTATTTGAATGAATGTTGGAGAATGTTTATAATGATATGAGGGTAAAAATGGCTAGGTATAGGTATATTCACATTTGGTAACACATAGGACCAAGACTTAAAAGTTTTAGACCGTAACAAAAATAACTAGGAAAAATTTACACAGGTACAGGTTTGGTCCATGATACAAACATATCACAGAGGACAGATTTACACTGGTCTGCTATAGCTATAGGTTGCGGCACTATCGCGGATCGGTTCTGGAAATCAAAATTTTGGAAATTTGAAATTGCTATTCATTTTCTCTAAAATTGGAGTTTTACCCTTCTCCCCCTAATTTTGACCCTTGAACAAGGATATGAAATCGGCTTTTCAAAATCGCACACGAATTTTGAGATATATAGAAATTATAATTTCGAGCACTTTGGAGGCACTTTTTCAAGTCATTTCAGATTATGTTGCCTATCTCTTGTTGCATTTCCTTACATCATACACAGTTAGTACATTCAGATGTACTGACACATACTCTATAACTATATGATATTACCATATAGGAATTGGATCCCGTCACGATCATCCTTCCCGTGGCTAGTTGGTAATCTTGAAGATAAGTTATTAGTAAGTCCTCAAGTTCGGGGACACTAGATATACTAATCTCGCCTATGTTATTCCTTTATGTTTAATTCTTGATACTATGAGTGTGAGCCCAGAAAGTGTCTTGGCCCCCGATTAAGTCTGTGTTTAGAGGTGTTATTGGACAAGTGATGTAATTATGCTACCTTCTTGACTCTTGTTATTTATGGTTATCTGAAATTTCCCTTAGTCCCTTTTCCCTTATTTGTACTCTCTTATTGTTGTTTACTTTGCTTCTGTGACCTAGGATGTGTAAATGATATGTTAACAGACTTGTTTAGGGTCCCTTTGGGTTCCCATTCATCATTTCATGTCTAAGGTCTAGGCTTGGGTCATGAAAAACATGATATCAGAGCACTAGGTTGTTAATGGTCCTCGTTCTCTAACATACCACATCGATTAGAGTCTTATTCATAGTTGTGAGGTGCACCACAACTATGAGTAAGAGGCTGTGAGGTGTTTTAGGAAATATTTCCCCTCTTCTTGATCTATGTCTTGATATAAAAGTTAAGGTAATGTTTTCCCCTAACGAATGTGCTTTGTTATTTTAGATAATGCCTATTCCAACAGGATGAAAAGCTCGTATACTTGAAGAACAACCGGCTCATGCAGAGTTTAGGGATGCTATTGCCACGATAGCTCAAGCTATGGCTAATCAAATCAACCAAGGGGCCCAAGCCCCTCATGCTCCTACTATGGCATCAAGAGAGAGAGATTTTATAAGGATGAACCCACCGGAGTTCCACAGGTCTGAAGTAGATGAGGACCCTTAAGAATTTATTGATGAGGTGTACAAAGTTGAAACAACCCTAAAAAGTGCCCAAAAATGTGTCCAAAATCAATAACAACAACAATAACATACCTAATGATATCCCACAAGTGGAGTCTTGGGAGGGTAGAATGTATGCAGACCTTATTGCTACCTCATAGAAGTAGAGAGGCTATTTCCTAAAACCCTCAGCTCAAAACCCATAAGTAGAAGGACTAGATATGACAAAATGAAATGAAATGAAATGTAAAAATGAAATAAAATAAAATGAAAAGAAAAATGAAATGTAAGGTAAGGGGACAGCAAGTGCGACTGGCAATGAATAGCACATGACAATAATTTACTAAGATAAAACTAACATATATACGCTAGATAATGAGCGAAAAAAGGAATAATGATGATAAAAATAGTACAAATACTAATATCAAAGGAAGAAGACGACCAAATAAAGGAATAGGAAGAAGAAAAGGAACTTAGCCTGCTACTCTAATTCGTGACCTCCACAACTTTCTATCCAAGGTCATGTCCTCAGTGAGGTCGAGTTCCTCCATGTTCTGTCTGATCACCTCCCCCCAGTACTTCTTTGGTCTACCCCTACCCTACCGAGTGACTCCCATATCCAACCTCTCGCACCTCCTAATAGGAGCGTCGAGGCCCCTTCTCTGCACATGTCCGAACCATTGCAATCTCGCTTCCCTCATCTTTTCCTTCACCGATACCACCTCCAGTTTCTCCTGAATAGCCTCATTCCTATCCTTGTCACTTCTGGTGTGACCGCACATCTATCTTAGCATACTCATCTCTGCGACATGCATCTTTTGAAGATGAATATTTTTAATCGACCAGCACTCCACCCCATACAGCAGCGATGGTCTAAACACCACTTGGTAGAACTGTTCCTTAAGTTTGGTTGATATCTTTTTGTCACACAGTACTCAAAGTACAACCTCCATTTAGTCCATGCTGCCCTAATACGTTGTGTGACTTCCTCATTAATATAGCCACTATTATGGATGATGGACCGTAGATACTTAAACTTATCCCTCTTGGGGATAGGGTGAGTGGCAAGCCCCACTTCAGCATTTTCTTCCTCGCTCTCTACGTTGAATTTGTACCCCATGTATTCAGTTTTTGCCCTGCTCAAATTGAAACCTTTGGACTCCAATATGTGTCTCCAAGCCTCCAACCTTTTATTAACTTTAGTCCGAGACTCGTCAATTAATATTATGTCATCTGCAAATAGCATACACCAAGCAATTTTAGTTTTTGTGATTTTCCTTATCCAGAATCGATCTGCGAGAGTGCGAGACGTGTAGCAATTGCGAACATGTGTTTTTTTTCCTTTGTGATAGTTCCATGTCGCAGACTAGACATAGACTTATGTATTTTGTTGCCAGTGATTTTTAGTTCTGTCCAAGGATTTTGGGTCTTGGGCTTAGTGTTCCCATGCATGAAAATACCTATACTTAGCCTTATTTCACCATCCTATCATCCAAGACATTCAAAAATACACTCTCAAACATATAGACAATATTTAATCTCCAAATTTAATGTCTCAAAACTCATTTGTATTCTAAAGTTATCATGCAAGCTTCAAGTCTCCATCTCCAAGCTTCAACAACTTATGAGTAGGAGGCAATGAGGTATTTTAGGAAATATTTCGTGTCTTCATGTTCTAAGTCATACTATAGAGTTGAAATAAGGATGTCACCCCCTAACGATTGTTCTTTCATATGCTAGATCATGCCTACCACAAGAGGAAGAAGAGCCCGCACTTTCATGGACCAACCAACTCATGATTAGCTCCGGGATGCTCTCACTTTGCTTGCACAAGTTTGGCTAATCAAGCCAATAAATGGGCCCAATCCCTTCATACTCCTACATTGGCATCTCTGGTGAGAGACTTCAAGAGAATCAATTCCCCAGAATTGCATGGGTCAAAGGTGGATGAGGACCCTCAAGAGTTCATTACTGAGGTCTACAAGGTTTTAGCTATTATGTGTGTTAGATCGGAGAAGAATGCAGAGTTGGCCACTTACTAACTCAAGGGGTGGCACAAATATGAAATCAACAATATGGTGCTTTGGGAGGAGTTCAAGGTGGCATTTCTTAAACTTTTCTTCCCTTTTGAGCTTTGGGAAGCCAAATTGGTGGAGTTTGTTAATTTGAGATAAGAGTCTATGAGTGTGAGTAAGTATGCCCTCAAGTTTACTCAACTCTCTAATTATGCTCCCCACTTGGTAGATGACCAAAGGTCTAGAACAAATAAATTTGTGATGGATGTATCTAATTTAGTGAGTAAAGAATGCTGATCTGCTATGTTGATTGGTGACATGATGTTGTCCTAGTTGATGACCTATGCTGAGCAAATAGAGAAGGAGAAGTTGAGAAAGAGGAGGAGTCAAAAGGCTAAGAGGGAGCATTTTGAGGGAAAGTTCCATAGTCAAAAGGGTGTGTGGTTCCATCAAGGCCAAGGGACTTCTCATACATCTAATAACAGGGTTGCCAATGAATTTCCAAGGACCCAAGGTGTTGGAGGTGTGGCTCCTAATAGTGGTTATCCAATATGTGTTAAGGGTCATAGTGGCCCATGCTTGAGGGATACTAAGATGTGTTATGGTAGTGGAGAAGTTGGGCATAAGGTGGTGGATTGCCCCCAAAATCACAACAAGGGCATGGAGGTTCATCCACAAAGTGATAATGCAGTCCCTTTAGGGAGAGGTGGTCGACAAGATGGTGTCCCACAGAATAATTAATTTTATGATTTGCATGGGAGATAAGGGGTTGATGAGGTGCCTGACGTTGTGATCGATATGTTGAAAGTTGTTGATTCTGATGTGTATGCATTGATTGATCCAGGTGCCACTCTTTCTTCTTTTACCCCCTTTGTTTCCAAAAAGTTTCATGTCGAGCCTAAATTGTTGTGTAAGTCATGCTAGGTATCTATTCCTATTGGTGCATCAATAGTTGCTGCAAAGATCTATAGAACTTATCCCATTTGCATCTAGCATATAATGTTTCCTTGTGATCTTGTTGAGTTGGATATGGTTAATTTTGATGTCATTCTTGGGATGGGTTAGTTGCGCATATGCTATGCCTCTGTTGATTGTAGAACCATACGGTCAAATTCCAATTCCTGAATGAACCCGTCCTTGAGTGGGAGAGTCATGATATGATGGACAAGGGTAGATTCATCTCTTGCATTAAAGCCCATAAGTTGATTTATAAGCAGTGTTTTTACCACCTTGTGACGGTTAAAGATGTGGAGTCTAAAGTCCTTCCCATAGAGTCGGTTCCAATTGTAAGTGAGTTCCTTCATGTCTTTCTAAATGACCTTTCCAGTGTTCCTCCCAATAGGGAAATAGATTTTGGTATAGACATCCTCCCCGATACTCAACCCATTTCTATTCCCTCTTACTATATGGCCCTAATGGAGTAAAAGGAGTTGAAGGAGCAATTTAGGGACTTGTTGGATAAGGGTTTCATTAGGCGTAGCCGATCATCTTGCGGTGCATCTGTGTTGTTTATGAAGAAGAATGATGCTACACATAGAATGTGTATTGACTACCGACAACTTAATAGGGTCACCATCAAGAATAGATATCCTCTTCCAGGGATTGATGATTTATTTGACCAATTAAAAAGGGCTAGGCACTTCTCTAAGATTTCTCCTCGATCCGAGTACCATCAAGCGAATATGAGGGAGTATGACATTCCCAAGATGGCCTTCTATACTAAGTGTGGGCATTTTGAGTTTATTGTCATGTCCTTTGGATTGACCAATGCACCAAATATCTTCATGGATCTTATGAATAGGGTATTCAAACCGTACCTTGATTCATTTGTTGTGGTCTTCATTAATGATATTTTTATCTATTCATATAGTGAGAAGGAGCATATGGGTCATCTGAGGGAAGAGAATTTGTATTATAAATATGAGAATTATGAATTTTGGTTGAAAGAAGTTGCCTTTCTATGTCATGTGGTGTCAGGGTATGGTATTAAGGTAGATCCTAAAAAGTGGATATGATTAGAAATTGGCCTAGACCATTGACCCCATCGGATATTAGGAGCTTCTTGGATTTAGCAGGTTACTATCGGAGGTTTGTCAATGTTTTCTCTTCTATTTCTTCTCCCATGACAAATTTGAATCAAAAGAAAGCCAAATTTATGTGGTCCGATGAGTGTGAAAGGAGCTTCCAATCATTGGAATATGAGCTTGTGTTCGCTCCTATATTGTCACTACAAGTAGGGCTAGAGAGATGTTTTGTGTATTATGAAGCTTTCTGGGTTGGTTGCGTTATGTGTTGATGTAAAATGTTAAGGTGATAGCCTATGTTTCTATACAACTCAAAGTGCATGTAAAGAATTATCCTACCCATGATCTTGAGTTAGCCACCATTGTATTTGCATTATAGATTTGATGTCACTATTTATATGGGGTGCATGTTGATGTGTTCACCAATCATAAGAGTATCCAATATGTCTTCACTCAGAAGGATCTCAACTTGAGACTAAGATGGTTAGAACTCCTTAGGGACTATGATATGAGTGTGCATTGAAATGACCTAAAAAGAAGTGCTTGAAAATGTGCCTCAAAAGTGGCCAAAATCTTATATTCCATATATCTAAAAATGCCTTTGTTATTTTGAAAATCCAACTTGATATTCTTATTTAGAGGATCAAGAAGTGCTGGGGACAAGGACTATTCTCTCATACTATGTATTAAGATTCTCTTTACTTTATCACTTACTTATGACTATGAGGGTGAGCCCAATTGTATGTCTTGCCCCCCGCCATTTTCTATGTAGTAGAGGTGTTGTTGGACATAGCTATGTATTTATACCATTAGTTGATTCTATTATCTCTTGACTCAATGTTATGACAAGTTCTCCATTAGTCCTCTTTTCCCTTATTTCCATTATTCAAATTTCATTTAATTAATTAGTGACAAAGGATGTGTAATGATATGCTATGAGGGTTGTTTGGGGCTCTTTGAAGTTCCTCATTAGCGGGTCACGTCTAGACCTAGGTTTGGATTATGATAAAGATGGTATCAATGAACTAGGTTATTAGATCCTCCGAATACATCACACCACATCTATTAAAGTCTTATTCATGGTTGTGTTGTGCATCATAAATATGAATAGGAGGCTATGAGATACTTTAGGAAATGTTTTCCTTCTTCATAGTCTATGTCGTGCTTTAGAAGTAAGATAGAGCTTTCCCTCTAATGAATGTTCTTCGCTCTTTTAGTTGATCATTATGCTTCACAGAGGAAGGTGAAGGAAGGAAAGTAGAAGGTTTTGATTTGATGGATCTGAGTTTTACTATTTCTTCTTTCTTTCTTTATTTGATGGTGGCGCTTCTTGTGTGCCTCGAGTTGTAATGTGAACCTTTGGTGTTTATCTCTTGGTTGTGTATATTATTTCTAGAAAGTTCATATGTGTTAATCTAGGTTTATATTGCATGAGGTCTTGCTTTGTGACTTGTTGGAGTTGGCGTAGTAGATTTTGATGTCATACTAGGGATGAAATGGTTGCATGTATGTTGTGTCTTCATAGATGGCAGGACCCGTAAAATTAGATCTCGAATCCTTAATGAGCCTATCTTTGAGGGGGAGGTTGTTAAGAGATAGCAAGGCAGTTAGATCCATTTCATGTCTCTGTACAATTAGTCTCTAAGGGGTTGCATTTATCATCTTGTGAGAATTGGAGTTGTTAAACCTAAGTTGTTTTGCTTATAGAATTGTTCTTAGTGGTAGATTAGGCCTTGATGGCCCTTTTTGATATTTTGAATTTCGGGCAGTGTCTTTTAGTTTGACCAGTACGCCAATTTTGACTATAAGTCTCATGAGTAAGATCTTTAGTCCCTACTCTAATAGATTTATGGTGGTTTTGGTGATGATAATGTGGTTCATTCCCTAATGAGGTAGTGCTTGTGAATCATTTGAGAGTAGTACTACAAGTTAAAGGAAAAAGGTTTTGTTCTAGTAGGTGAGATGGGAATTTTGGTGGTAAGAGGTTTCCTCCTAGGTTGAGTGGTGCCGAGTGATGGTATTAAGGTGGACCTTAGAAAGACGAAGGTGATTAGAGATTAGCCTAGACCTTTGACTTCACTAGATATTAAGAGCCTCTTGGGTTTACTGGGATATTGCCAGAGGTTGTGAGTAGGGTGATATTGATAGGTCTGGAGGTTTCTATTTCTTATGTTATTCCTTATTACTAGTAGGGTTCATCTGTATGTGGATTGATCCTTGAACCCTTCCAATCGAGGAGACCCAAAATTTATTTTCAAGAAAATCTACATGGATTTTACTTATTTTAATTTGGGATTTGAATATTATGATTCCTAAAATTCTACTGATGCATGGACAGTGTTTATTTGATGATTTTAATGTGATTTAAACCATTACATGAAGATTTACCTCGGGTTTATGGAGTTATAAGTATGCATGTTCCCCTTTTGAAATCATTTATGCATAAGAGATTACACTATGAATTTAAAAATGGAATTGATTTATTTAGAGCTTAAGAATCATTTGGGGGTAGTGTTGCAAGTCTTGGAGCATGAGAGGTTGTTTGCTAATTATGGTAAGTGTGCATTGTAGGTAGCAATAAGGTGGTTAGAAGTCTTTAAGAATTATGATGTGAGTGTACATTAATTTTTTTTTCGATAAGGCTAGTGTTGAGGTTGGTACTTTAGGCAGCCTAGCATGTGTTGTTGATTGTGGCAAGGAGGAGACTAGTTGAGTCCATCCGTCGGCCAGATAGGGAATTAGGTTGAAGGAAGTTGAGAATGGTAGTATAGGGTTCTTGATGGTTCTAAATCTTCTTGAGATAAGAGGACTATATTAGGCAAGACCTTGAGTCTACCTTATTAGAGTTGGAAGTCTTGGGTGAGAAGATGATAGAGTGGAGGTTGTCTCCCAATGGGGAGATGGTGGTTATGGTACCAAGTGGGTTAGATGATTTAAGATTGACAATTGAATTGAGGATTGTGAGTCCTTATAGAGTGTAGAGAGAGGTTTGTAAAGTTGCTTATGTTTGGGGATTGCCTTTAGGTGTAGATATGGTTAATATAATTTGTCATGCTTCTAGGTGTATGCGATGTGTTGGTGACTTTAGTGTTATGGGACACTTTGAGGTTATGGGTGTTAAGGAGGGTAATTTGACTTAAGAGAAGGTCCCGGTGGAGGTGTTGGATGGATGAGTAGAGAAGTGGATTGATAATGATGTAGTGTTCTTCAAGGGTATGTGTCTCTCGTGGAGCCAGAGTGGGCATGGAGGAGCAATTATCCGTATCTCTTTCATACTATTCAAGCTTATGATAACACATCAAGTCCTTTTATGATTTCAAGTCTTGCATTTTAGCCCCTATGTCATTCATATGGATTCATGTTTAAGTTGGCAAGTTTATGATGATTTTACACTTATATTCTTAAATATAATATTGCATTCATATTGTGATTACTCTCGTCTTGTATGTCTCTTCTCCATTGAAATGACCAAAAAAAGTGCCCAAAAACGTGCCTCGAAAGTGCCTGAAATCTTATTTTCCATATATCTAAAAATCCATTTATTATTTTGAAAATTCAACTTCATATTATTGTTTAGGGGGTAAAATTGAGTGGGAAGTGGGTCTAACACAAATTTTAGGGCAACTCTATCAAAACTCAAAAATCGCAAAATATGCTATTTAGGAGGAGCAACTTTGAAGGGGCATATCTCTTAGCACACAAAGAACTCGGTAGCCCATGACTTTTCAACTTAAAGCCCTTTGAATTAGCTTTCCAACGCATTTATGCCCATTTTCGTAAAACATGCCCATGTAGAAAATGCAATTTCCAGTGAGCAGTCCATTTTGGTCATATTTTCTCTTGACTTCAGTCCAAGACTTTTAAGTCTTGGGCCTAAGGGTTTCCACAATTGAAAATATATATACCTAGCCTTATTTTACCCCCATATCATCCTAAATATTTCCCCAAAACCACTCAAACATTTAGACTCATGTTTCACCCTAAATTCATGTTCCAAAGTCAAGAGCAATCGTAAGGATTTCTTCAATTATTTCACTCAAGCTTCAAGTCTCCATTAAAGTCTTCTTCAAGAACCTCTCCAAAGCTAAGGTATGTCGAGTTGAACCATTATGTCCTTCCACCCATGGTGCGTAAACACTCTTTTAATTAATATTGCATGATCTTAAGTTGATTTTACATATGGATCTTGGATATTCTGCAATTTACTGCATAATAATTTTAGTTCATGATAGTATGTTTTTTTAGCATGTTTTCAGCTTCAAATGTTGGATCTAGTGTTGGAATTGATGAGAGGTTTTGATGTGAATGCCTTGCGAGTGTTGCAAGGTGTTGGTCAAAGGTTTTACCACTGATTTTCCTACATGATTTCATTTCTAAATTGCATGCTCTTTTACCCCCATTACACACTACCAAGGTGTGATAAAATGTTTGGTTATGTTTTGTTGAGAAATTGAAGGTCCAAAGCATGATATATGATATGAATGATGTTGTGATGATGAAATGAGATTATGTACATGATTATTCCTACATGAGTTATTGAATTAGAGCTTATGATGAATCCTATATAAAGTTGCACTAGACCATGCCCAATCTGGGAGGGTTAGAGTTCGGGTAAGCATGTGAGGGATTAGTACTTCACTACCTATGAGTATTGGGGCGTGACCATTATCAACTGAATTAGGGGTTTGTACTCATCATCGATGTGAGGGGTTTATACTTCACCACCTAGGATGATTGTTATGTGACCAATATTAACCATGTAAGGGGTTTATACCTCACCACCTAGTATGATTGGGGTGTGACCATCATCAACCAACCAAGGTTGGAAAGCAGGATTGGTCACTTCTTTGATTATAATATCTTATGTGATCATGATTTACTTAAGCATATTTTACTTATGCATTGATCTTATATGTTATATTTCTATATTATGCCTATTGCCTATCACTATGCATTTCGGATTATGATACCTATCTGGTGTTATATTGTATCCCATATATTTAGTACATTCAAATATACTAATGCATACTCTTGCCTATATGGTATCACCATGTAGGGATCAGAGCTCCCATTGATTCTTCTTGTGGCTAGATGGGTTGTTCAAGTTAGACTTTGGTGAGTCCTCCATTCCGGGGATAAGGACTATTCTCTCACACTATTATTAAGATTATATTTACTTTATTATTTACTTATGACTATGAGGGTGAGCCCGATTGTATGTCTTAGTCCCCGCCATTATCTATACAGCAGAGGTGTTCTTAGACAAAGCTTTGTATTTATGCCATGAGGTGATTCTATTATGTCTTGACGCTATATTATGACAAGTTCTTCCTTAGTCCTATTTTACCTTATTTCCATGCTTCAAAGGTCACTCAATTGTTCCATGATCAAGGATGTGTAATGATATGCTATGAGGATTGTTTTGGGTCCCTTTGGGTTCCCTATTCGCCGGTTACATCTAGGACTTAGGCTTGGGTCGTGACATGTATTATCATTCAGGTAAGGATAAAGTTTTGGTGGATGCTCTGAGTAGGTTTTCTATGGGTTGCCTAGCTCATAGCGATGATGGTGGCATAATGGTCGTCAGGGAGGTCCATCAATTGGCTAGATCGAGAGTTAGGTTGGAAAAAGGTGTTGATGGTGGTGATGTTGTTGTTGATGGTTCTAGATCTTCATTTGTTAAGGAGGTTAAATCTAAGCAAGATCTTGATCCCTTATTTTTAGAATTGAAGGCATTGGTAAAAGTAGAAAAGGTGGAGGTTTTTTCCCAAGGGGGAGATAGTGTCCTTAGGTACAAAGGTATGTTGTGTGTGCCTTGTGTTGATGGCTTAAAGAAAAAGATTCTTGATTAGGCTCATAGTGCTTGTTACTCTATTCAGCTTTAGTTTACTAAGATGTGTGGAGATTTGAGAAAGGTGTATTGGTGCAGAGGCATGAAGAGGAACATTACCAAATTTGTATCCAGTTTTCGTAGTTGCCAACAAGTAAAAGCCGAACATCGAAGGTTGGGTGGCCTAACCCAAGACATCGAGATTTCTACTTGGAAGTGTGAAGAGATTAATATGGATTACCCAAGACTAGAAAGGGTTTTTGATTCGATTTGGGTTGTGATTGATACGATAATGAAATCAGCTCACTTTCTACTGGTTAAGACTACATATAATGCTAGAGATTATGGTAGGCTATACATCGATGATTTTGTGAGATTGTATGGGGTTCCTTTGTCCATCATATTGGATTATGGTGCTCAATTAACTTCACATATTTGGAGGTCCTTCCAAATAGGTCTTGGAACCAAGGTAAAGCTTAGTACGACCTTTCACCCTCAAATGGATGGCCAAGCCGAAAAAATATCCAAACACTTGAGAACATGCTTAGGTCTTATGTATTAGAGGTTAAGAGTAGTTGAGATGATCATCTCCAATTGGTTGAGTTTTCACATAACAATAGCTATCATTCTAGCATCGGAATTACTCCTTTTGAGGCTCTTTATGGTAGACATTGTAGATCCCCGGTTGAGTGGTTTGAGGTTAGAGATATGGCTTTGTTTGGTTCGAATCTAGTCATATATGCTATGGAAAAGGTAACAATGGTAAGGGAAAAGTTTAAAATAGCCCAAAGTCACCAAAAGTAATATGTTGATATGAGGAGAGAGTTTGACTTTAAGGTTGGCAATTGGGTCTATTTAAAGCTGTCACCCATGAAAGGTGTGGTCTATATTGGTAAGGAGGGAAAAGTGAGCCCTATATATATGGGTCCTTATAGAGTAATGAGAATGATTGGTAAGGTTACCTACAAGTTGGATTTGCCTAGTGAAATGGAGTTGGTTCATCCGGTCTTTCATGTGTCCATGTTGAGGAAGTGTGTGGGTGATCCTAATGCCACTGTGCCTCTTGATGTTGCAGGGATAGTGTAAGACAACTTGTCATATAAAGAAGTTCCAATAGAGATCTTGAATAGAGAATTAAAGAGGATGAGGAACAAGGATGTTGCTTCCGTTAAGGTCCTTAGGAGAAATCAACAAGTCAAAAGTGCTACATAGGAGGCCGAAGCGGATATGGAAAAGCGATTCCCCTATATTTTCCATCCTACTCAAGCCTAAGGTACTAATTCTAAGTCTTTTATGTGATTTCGTACCTCATGTTCTAGCCCCTAAGTCAATTGCACGCATTCATGTTCACATTGACAAAGTTCATGGTGATTTTACACTTACGTTGAGATTTTAAAATTGATATTTTAAGAGTGTTGTTATATTCTTGCTGTGGCTAATTTCTTCATGATTACTCTTATCATCGCACCTCAAATCAGACATAAAGCGAGAAGTGCTTTTGTTCTTTGACATTCAGGGACCAATGTTCCTAAGGGGGAGATATTGAAACGATCTCAAAAATATCCCAAAAAATATGCCTCAAAAATGCATGGAATTGTGATTTCTATATATCTCAACATCCGTGCACGATATCAAAAATTTGACTTCATATTCTTGTTCAGAGGGTCAAATTGAGTGGAAAATGGCTTTAATCCTAATTTAAGAGCAAGCGATTAGCAATTTCAATTTTCCTAATTTCCTTATCTAGAATCAATCTGCGATAGTGCCGTGATGTGCAGCTGTCGCGGACATATGCTAATTTTGCCTCCGTGATAGGTCCGCATCGTGGACTAGAAGCTGACCTGTGTATTTTATTGCCAGTTAGTTTTAGTTTGGTCCAAGACTTTTGGGTCTTAGGACTAAGTGTTGCCATGCGTGAAAATACATATACTTAGCCTTATTTCACCCTCATGTCATTCAAGTCATTCCCAAATACACTCTCAAATACTTAAAAAATATTTCATCTCCAAATTTCAAGTCTCAGATTCTAAGGTTATAATTCAAGATTTAAGTATCCATCTCCAAGCTTTACCAAGCTATTCTCCAAAGTCAAGGAATGTGGATTTCTTTTGTAGATTCCTTTCACCTATTATACCCAAGCTTTATTCTACTTAAACTTGCATGTTTTAAAGTTGATGTTTTCATGGGTCTTAAATATTATGATTTCACTATATACTATGTCGGGATTTCATGATATTATGATTGTTTCAACATTGTTTGACTTATCAATCTAAGATATTATGTGAGATTTGATAAAGGATTGTGATGTATATTGCTTGAGGGTATTCCCAAGTATCTATTGATGGTTTTACATTTAATTTTATTGCATGCTGTCAGTCTTGAATTACATGTTTTTACACTAGCACTACACACTTGCCAAGTGTTTGATACAATGTTCGGGTATGATTTTCTTAAAGAATTGAAGGTACAATATATGTTTTATGTGTTGAATGCCTATTTAATGATAAATGGAATGTATGTATATGGTATCATCTCTATAGTGTTGAGAATTGACCAGGCCTAACTCAGGGGTTATAGGCCTGGGTAACTTTGTTGAGGGGTTTGTACCTCGACCGCCTCACTCATGATGTGGTAGGCCTATGCAACCATGAGAGGAGTTTTTACCTTGATAACCATATTGGGGGGTTTGTACTCCATCAATCATGTTAGGGCGGTGGTACCTCATCAACCTATTGAGGAGTTCGTACCTCATTCGCCTCTCCAAGGGGATGGTGGGCCTTGGATATGCACTATTGATGGTCTCTCCTTACACATGTATTATGGTCTATATAAGCATGATTTTGCTTCAAGCATCATTCATACATGTCATATGGCTATATTCTCAACAATTGCCTATGTTATGCATTTTGCTTATGGTGCTTATCACTTGTTGCATTGCATCCTACATACTTAATACATTCAAATGTACTAATGTATACTATATTCCTACATGATCTCTCCATGTAAGAACTGGACCCCCCTGATCATGTTAATCCATGTGGCTAGTATGACACCTCTCAAACTCTTTGGTGAGTCCTCCATTCTGGAGATAGTGTTTATGATCTCATACTATGTCCTAAGATTATCTTTCTTCTTTGTGTACTTTGACTATAAATGTGAGCCCAGTAGCTTGTCTTGGCCCCTACTAAGTATCTAAGTTATAGAGGTGTTGTTGGACATGTTTTGTGTTAGTCTATGAGCTTGACTCTCTCTTGACCCTTGATGTTTATGATATGTAAGTTGTCCCTTAGCCCTATTTATCCCTATTTACTACCTCTTGTCATATTTTATTACTTTCATGACCAAAGATGTGTAATGATATGTAAAGAGACTTGTTTGGAGTCCCTTCGGGTTTCCCATGTGCCATGTCACATCTAAGCCCTAGGCTTCGGTCGTGAGAAAAATGTTGTCTATTATGGAGGTTAGATAGGAGGAGAAGTTGGAGTTGGTAGCTTACCGAATCAAGGGGGTGGCCCAAATATGGTTTAATCAATGGAAAGATGAGAAGGGGAACAATAATGTCATCCTTTAGGAAGAGTTTAAGGTGGCATTTCTTAATCGATTCTTCCCTTTTGAGCTTAGGAAGGCTAAGATGATGAAATTCATGAATTTAAAGCAAGGGTCGATATGCGTGAGGGAGTATGCTCTCAAGTTCAACCAACTCTCCAAATATTCTCCACAATTGGTGGCCGAGCTAAGATCTAGGATAAAAGAGTTTGTGATGGGTGTATCCGATTTGGTAAATGAGGAGTATCATGCCACCATATTGATAGGTGACTCATGACTCATGCCGAATAATTATAGGGGGACAATTTGAGGAAGAGAAAAGGTAATGAGGCCAAGAGGGTCCATTTTGAAGATAGATTCGAAGGTCAGAAGGGTATCCGATTTCATCAAGGCCAAGTGTTTTCTAATGCTCCTAATAGGAAGTTTGCTAATGATAATGTAAGGGTCCAAGGTGGTGGTGGTGTGGTGCCTAATGCTATATGCCAAAGATGTGTCAAAGGCCATGATGGCCCATGTTTGAGGAACACTAATGCTTATTATAGTTGTGGTGAAGTGGGTCATAATGTAATAGATTGTCCTCGTAATGGAAACAAGGGTAGAGATGGTTGTCCATAAAGTCGGGGTGCAAATGCAATTCTTTCGAGAAGGGGAGACCAACAAGGGGGTGCTCCAAGGCAAAATTGGTTCTACGCTCTTCAAGGAAGACAAGGGGTAGATGATGTACCCGATGTCATCATCGGTATGTTAAAAGTTTTTGATTTTGATGTGTATGCATTAACAGACCTGGGTGACACTCTTTCCTATATTACAACTTTTGTTCCCAAAATATTTCATGTTCAACCCAAATTGTTATGTGAGTCATATGGGGTGTCTACCCCCGTTGGTATATCCATTGTTGCTAGAAATTATTTTTGCATGAGAGTCAGAAGGGTCTATAGAAATTGTTCCATTTTCTTTTTGCATAGAATATTGCCTTGTGATTTTGGTGAGTTAGATATGGTAGATTTTGATGACATTCTTGGGATGAATTGGTTGCATGCATATTATACCTCTATTTATCGTAGAACCCGTAGGGTCAAATTCTAATTCCCTAATGAACCTGATCTTGAGTGGGAGAGTCATGATGTGGTTGTCAAGGGTAGGTTTATTTCTTGAATTAGAGTCCAAAAGCTGATTTCTAATGGGTATCTCTATTATGTTGTGAGGGTTAGGGATGTTGAGTCCAAAGTATTTCTTATAGAGTCGGTTCTAGTGGTTAATGATTTCCTTGATGCCTTTCCTAATGAGCTTCCTGGTGTTCCTCCTAAAAAGAAAATAGATTTTGGTATAGACCTCCTCCCGATACTCAACCTATTTCTATTTCCCCGTATCGTATGACCCTAGCGGAGTTAAAGGAGTTGAAGGAGCAATTGAGGGGTTTTTTAAGAAAGGTTTTATTAGGCCTAGTCAATCACCTTGGGTTATATCAGTGTTGTTTGTGAAGAAGAAGGATGATCTCTTAGAATGTGCATTGACTACAAGCAACTTAATAGGGTCACCATAAAGATAAGTACCCTCTACCAAGGATTGATGATCTTTTTGACCAACTTAATGGGGTCACCATAAAGAATAAGTCACTTCTCTAAGATTGATCTTTGGTCCTGGTATTACCAAGTGAAAGTGAGGGAGTGTGACATTCCCAAGATGGCCTTTCGAACAAGGTATGGCACTATGAGTTTGTGGTTATGTCCTTCCATTTGACTAATGCTCCAGCTATCTTCATGGATCTTATGAAAAAGGTCCTCAAACCCTACCATGATTGTTTGTGGTGGTTTTCATTGACGACATCTTGATCTATTCTCATAGTGAGAAGGAGCATGTGGATAACTTGAGCGTAGTGTTACAAATCTTAAGAGAGGAGAAGTTATATGAAAAGTATGAAAAATGTGAGTTTTAGTTGAAATAGGTTGCTTTTATAAGTCTTGTGGTGTCGGGGGATGGTATTAAGGTGGATCCTAATAACATGAAAGTGATTAGAAATTGGCCTACACCTTTGACTCCATCAGATATTAGAAGTTTCTTGGGCTTAGCAGGTTACTACCAGAGGTTTGTGGATGAGTTCTCTTCTACTGCTTCTCCCATGAATAAATGGACCAAAAAGAAGGAAAACTTTGTGTGGATCAATAAGTGTGAAAAGAGTTTCTAAAGTTTGAAAGATAAGGTTGTCTTCGCTCCTGTCTTGTCTCTACCAGAAGGACTAGAAGGGTTTTGTTGTGTATTGTGATGCCTCACGAATTTGTTTAGGTTATGTTTTGATGCAAATTGGTAAGGTGATAGCTTATGCTTTGAGACAACGTAAAGTGTATGAAAAGAATTATCCTACACATGATCTTGAATCTACCGTTGTTATATTTCTTTTGAAAATTTGGCATCATTACTTGTATGGTGTTCAGGGTGATATGTTCACCGATAATAAGAGTCTCCAAAATTTTTACACCCAAAAAGATCTCAACTTGAAATAGCGAAGGTAGTTGGAACTTCTTAAGGAATATGATATGAGTGTGCATTATCAAGCCGCTAAGTCTAATATTGTGGCCAATGCTCTAAGTTGGTTACCTGTGGGTAGTCTAGCTCATGTTGATAATAGTGGCAAAGAGGTGGCTAGAGAAGTTCATCGGTTGCATAGATTGGGAGTTAGGTTGGAGGAGGTCGATAATGGTGCTATAGTGGTTGTCGATGGTTCTAAATCTTCATTAATTAAGGAGGTGAAGGCAAAGCAAGATCTTGACCTCGCCTTGTTAGAATTTAAGGTCTTAGTAAGAGATGGCAAGGTGGAGGATTTCTCCCAAGGGGGATATGGTTATCTTAGGTACCACGGTAGAATGTGTGTGCCCTGTGTTGATGACTTGAGAAAGAAAATTCTAGATGAGGCTAATAATTCTTCCTATACTATTCACCCCAGTTCTACAAAGATATATAGGGATTTGAGAGAAGCGTATTGGTTGGGTGGTATGAAGAGAGATATGCCTAGTTGGTATCCGGTTGTCCTAGTTTCCAAAAAGTAAAAGTCGAGCATCAAATTCTGGGTGGCCTATCCCAAGATATAGAGATTCCTACTTGGAAGTGGGAGGAAATTAACATGAATTTTGTGGTAGAGTTGCCTACAACTAGGAGGTATTTTGACTCCATTTGGGTTGTGGTTGATAGAATGACAAAGTCAGCTCATTTCCTACTGGTTAAGACTACATATGGTACCCGAAGATAATGCTAAGTTTTACATTGATGAATTGGTATGATTGCATGGGGTGCCTTTGTCTATTATATTGGATCGTTGGTCTCAATTCATTTCTCACCTTTGGAGGTCTTTCCAAAGGGGTCTTGGTACCAAGGTAAATCTTAGTACAACCTTTCAACCTGAAACGAATGGCCAAGCTAAAAGAGATATCCAAACTCTTACGTATATGCTTAGAGCTTATGTTTTGGAGTTTAAAGGTAGTTGGAATGATCATCTTCCACTCATTTACTTTTCTTAAAATAATAGTATCATTAAATCATTGGTATGACTCCTTTTGATGCTCTCTATGGTAGACATCGTAGATCCCCTGTTGGATAGTTTGATGTGGGCGAGATGGATTTGTTATGCCCAAACTTGGTTATGGAGGCCGTGGAGAATGTGAGGATGATAAGGGAAAGGTTGAAAATAGCCAAAGTAGACAAAGGTCTTATACCGATGTGAGGAGAAGGGACTTTGAATTTAAGGTTGGTTATTGGGTCTATTCTGAAGGTCTCACCCATGAAGGGTGTGGTTCATTTTGGTATGAAGGATAAATTGAGTACAAGATTTATGAGTCCCTATAGAGCGTTGAAGAGGATTGGTAAAGTGGCCTATGAGTTAGAGTTGCCCTATGATATGAATATAATTCATTCGATCTTCCATGTGTCCATGTTGAGGAAGTGTGTGGGTGACCTAAGTCCTATTGTGCCTTTAGATGCTTTGGGTTTTGTAGAAGACAAATTGACTCATGAAGAGGTGCTGGTAGAAATTTTGTATAAGCAAGTGAATAGGTTGAGAAATAAGGATGTAGCTTCCGTTAAGGTCCTGTAGAGAAATCAATAAGTCGAGAGTGCCACATGGGAAGCCGAGGCGGATATACAAAAGCGATATTCCTATCTCTTCCATTCTACTCAAGCCTAAGGTACTAACTCAAGTCTCCTATGTGGTTTTAAGTCTTATGTTTCAGCCCTTATGTCATTTGCATGTATTCATGTTTATATAGACAAGTTCATGGTGATTTTGACACTTATGTTGAGGTTTTTGAAAATGGTGTTTAAGTGCATTGTTGCATTCTTGATGGGACTGATTTCCTCAGATTACTTTTCTTCGTTCCGCTTCTTTGACATTCGAGGACGAATGTTCCTAAAGGGGAGATATTGACATGTCCCCAAAAGTGCCAAAAAATGTGCCTCAGAAATTCCTATAATCATAATTTTCATCTATCTCAAAATTCATGCATAATATTGAAAATCCAACTTTATATTCTTGATTAGGGGGGTAAATTGAGTAGATAATAAGTATAACCCCGATTTTAAAGCTACCATAGCAAAATTTAATTTTTCAAAGTTTGCGCAAAATAGTAGGGGTGCACATTGGCTCCGTGACGTGAAGCCATCGTGGAGTAGTGTATTTTATTGCCAGTTTTCTTATTTTTCCTAAGACATTGGAGTCTTGGGCCTACGCCTTGCTATGCATAAAAACACCTATACTTAGTCATTTTCAACCCCATATCATTCAAGACATTTTCCAAAGCCCTCTCTAACACAGCCTAATATTTTACTCAAATTCAAGTGTCCCAAACTCATTATGCATCTCAAGGAATTCATTCAAGCCTCAAGTTCTCAATCAATCTTCATCAAGGAAATCTCCAAAGTTGAGGTATATGGGTTTCAACCATTGGATCCTTTCAGCCATGGTGCCCAACCTTCCTTTTTAAGTAAATTGCATGCTTTCAAGTTGATTTATTTGTGGGTACTTCTTATTATGAATTTGATCATGAACTATATTAGGGTTTCATAAAATATTGAGCATTTGTGCATGTTTTGATCTACGAAACTATAATCTATCATGAGATTTGATGAGGGGTTCTAATGGATTTTGCATGAGAGTGTTACCAAGTGTTGGTGGGTTGACTTACTTCAAGTTTTCTTACACGATTTCACTCTTGAATTGCATGATTTTGAACTAGCATTATACACCTGCCAATTGTTTGACAAAATGTCTAGTAATGGATTCTTGAGTTATTGAAGGTCTATTGCATGGCTTATTAGTTGAGTGACTTTATGATGATGAAAGAAATGTATATATGTGTTGATTTTTTGACAAGTATTTATAATGTTTCAAGTTGACCACACCTTGTTGAGGGGGTGCTATGCCTCAATCGCCTTGTCTGGGGGTGCTATGCCTGTGCTGTCATGTTGAGGGGTATATACCTTGACCACTTTATTGGGGGGTGCTATGCTCACACTACTAAATGAAGGGCATACACCTCAATCGCCTTCCCAGGGGTGGTAGGTCTTGGATTCAAAGTACTAAGTTGATTGGTCTATGATAATGTCTCTTCCTACACATGTATTATGTTCTATATTAGCATGTTTTACTTCAAGCATTGATCATCCATGCATTTCTCTAATACATTATCTCTTGCTTATGATTATGCATTTTGATTATGTTGCCTATCTCATGTTGCACTGCATCCTACATACTTAGTACATTCAAAGGTACTAACACATATTTTATGCCTACATGATATTACCATGTAGGAATCAAAGCCCCACACGATCATCTTTCCGGTGGCTAGTGGGTCATCTTGAAGATAAGCTATTAGTCAGTCCTCATGTTTGGGGACACTGGCTATACTACTCTCAGTTAGGTTATCTCTTTATGTTGAATTCTTGATACGATGAGGGTGAGCCTAAAAGTGTCTTGGCCCCTTCTCCAGTCTATGTTTAGAGGTGTTGTTATACAACTGATGTAATTGTTTTATGTTCTTGACTCTTGTTGTTTATGGTTATCTAAAATTTTCTTTAATCCCTTTTCCCTTATTAATACTCTCTTATTATTGTTTACTTTGTTTTCGCGACCAAGGATATATAAATGATATGCTAAGAGACTTGTTTGAGGTCCCATTCATCATGTCATGTCTAGGCTCTAGGCTTGGGTCATGACATGTATGCCCACTACACGGAGCCAAAGCATCCCCTTAGCTCCAATTAATCTTAAGATCCAACAAGTAGCAGGGAGAATGACTCAAGTGAATGTAAATGTCACAGTGAATAAAGCTATAAATAGGAATGATGATGTTGAGGATAGAGAAGATAATCCACCACCAAGAGAGAATAGGCCACAACTCAAGGGGTTCAATGAGATTGCTTATGGATGGAACCAATACCTACTAAATCCCATGTCCATGGACGTTATTGCAGCTATAGTGTTACCACCATTATTGGCAAACACTAAGTTCACGGTGAATCATGGTTTATCCATGGGTCTACCTTCTGAGGATCCTCATAGCCATCTATATAATGTGGCTTTTGTGTGTAAGAGTGTGATGGGCATGTTGAATCTTTCAATGGATGTTGTTGGTTTGCATGTGTTCCCTCTATATCTTACCGATAATACAATGTTTAGCTATCAGAACTCTCGCAAAGCTCAATCTCTAGTTGGGCAGAATTTCAAAGAGCCTTTTTGGGAAGATACTTTCCAAGGTCAAAGAAGCTCAAGTTGAAGGATCAAATTAACAATTTTGAGCAATTGCTAGGTGATTCTATTAGCACAATGAGCGAGAGGTTTACCAAGTGCTTGAGAAGTGTTTTGGACAATGACATCATAGATGATGCCTTAGCAGAGATTTTCTATTGGGTTCTCGATGAGAATAGTCAAGCTTGTGTTGATACCCTTATATTCTCTAAGATCAAACCATTCACAAGAATAGCAGAAGGAATGGAGCAAGTAGTCAAGACCAATAAAGAATGAGGGCAACTGGCGAGATCTTCTACAAGGAGGTCATGTGTAGTGAGTTCTAGTTTAGAGCAGTCTAGAATCAATGAGGATATCATACAATAACTTGCTCAAATCTCCATGAGTCTGGACTTGGTGATTAAGCAAAGTTAAGAGAGAGTTCATGCGGTAGTCCACCAACCTCCTAGAGCACCCATGTATGAAGAACATTATTATGATGAGGAGGTTTGCTTTGTTAGAGATTAAGTGGTGGGTTTTTGGAATAATGCCCAATGGTCCAATTTTGACTATTGGCATCAAGGTTCTACAAACCTAGGTTGGAACTACAACTGAGAGGGTGCCTATAGAGATAACTATGGGGGTTATTTCGAGAGAGATATAATTCCAAAACCTGAATAGGGTCGAAGAGATAGTTATAGGTGTAGTCATTATGTGCCACCCCATAATCATGAGGTCAGGGTTAGTAACTTAATAATTGAGGTTGACGAAGAAGGACGAAACACAAGATGAGACGAAACACAAGATGAGACGAAACACAAGATGAGACTTTGAAGGGGATAAAGTCTGACATTTCAAGTATAAACCAG
>JAOTQJ010000049.1:968823-981093 GCA_025642045.1 Solanum sejunctum | reverse complement strand
GACGAAACACAAGATGAGACGAAACACAAGATGAGACTTTGAAGGGGATAAAGTCTGACATTTCAAGTATAAACCAGAAAATGAGTATCATTTGGTGGCTGTCAAGCAATTAGAACAAAAATTTTATCAGGTGTCTACTCAACTAAATCAATGCTAAAAAGGTACACTGTCAGGCAGTACAGTTCGAAACCCAAAAAATAATGGGCACTGTATGGCATTCACGATAATGGGAGGAAAGAGTACTATTGACCCTCCAATACTGGTAGTTGTGGATGTTGGGCATGAAGAGATAATTGTGTAAGAGGGTGTGCATGAAAGAGAGGAAGACAATAAGGATGGGGTAAGCAGTGAAATGTCTAAGGAGCTAGAGAAGGGTAAGACCATCCCAAAGCCTCCTCCTCCATTTCCACAAAGACTCAAGTAAAAGGAGGAGGGTGGTATATTCAAACATTTCCTCTCCATGTTGAAGCAATTGTCCATCAATATTCCTCTTGTTGAAGCATTGGAGAAAATTCTCGGGTACGCTAAATATATGAAAGATTTGGTGACTACAAAGCACATAGTGAGCCAAGACCTTTTGCAAGAGCTCCAACATTGTAGTGCCATTACCATCAAATCTTTGGTCCAAAACAGGGAAGAACCCAATGCATTTACCATATCTTGTACCATTGGCGATGTGGAGTTTGCAAGAGCATTGTGAAATCTGGGAGCAAGTATTAAATTTGATGCTCTCGCAGTGTTTAAAAAGCTTGGTCTGGTTTCTAATACTCCCACTAGAATGAGGTTATGAATGGCGGATAGAATAATCAAGAAACCAGAGGGAATACTTTATGATGTCTTAGTGAAAGTGGATAAGTTCATATTCTCGGTGGATTTTGTAATTCTCGATTGTGAGGTCCCTATTATTTAGGGAAGATCATTTTTCAACATAAGGAGAGCCCTCGTGGATATGGATTCCGGTCAACTCATGTTTAGGGTATATGATTCAGAAGTAGCTTTTAACATTCGCCAACTATGAAGCACCCCGATGATGTAAAAAAGTAAAGTGTGGGTTGTTGAGGAATTAGATCATTTGAGATGACCACGTTGTGCCATAATATTTAATCAGGTGCTACTTGGGAGGAAACCCAAGAGGTTTTGATATTTGCTTATTTTTAAGTTCATTTTCATTTTATGGATTTTTAGGTTGTATTTGGATTGTTATTTTTAGACATTAGACAGGTTGCATTTTAACATAACGGTGTGTTTTCAGAAAAATTTGCAGGTGTTAAACAAAATGGCAAAATTGCAAATATTTGCATCTGAGGCAGTCTCTACAACCAAGCCTATGAGTCGTATCGCATGCTACAACTCGTAGTCCTATCTCGTAGAGAATTACAGTGATCAGCTAAAGTTGGCACTCCAACACGAGCCAACTTTATGACTCATAGTGTAAATTATGAGTCATGAATTGGGTTCATAGTACCCAGGTATGTTTTCAAATTTTTCGAAGTGTTAGATGGTCTATGAGACTAAGACCTACAAGCTGTAGATCAAGCTACAACTCGTAATCGAGGTTTCGTAGACCCGACCTGGTGTATTTTAACTATGACCCAATAAGGTATTTGCCCTTAATTTTAGTCCTAATTACCTTATGATTACCCCAAATCTTTTTCCCCTTTCACTTTCGAGCAACTTTTTGGCACCAAAACCCTTTTTCTAGAATCACCTAGGCTTTGTAACTATCACTGTAATCTTTCCCTTTCAAGTTCATCAATGATTGTGGAATGTTTCTAAGTTAATTTTGATCATTAATCCATCTTGATGAAAACTTCTTAGAAGTGATGAATATGTTAGGCTAGATCTTTGGTTATGATATTCTTTATGCATGTGATTTGATAAAGCTTAATTAGGCTGGTCTTTGAGTTAGTTGAGTGATATGCCTAGAGTTTGGTGTTATGGCCTTAAGATTTTGATTAAATGTTCATGCTATCAGGTGTCGTGTTTGATCTAATTATTGCTACTTTGATATTAATATCCATAAGTTTCTAGTCTCGTGAGAGCATGACTATATTGGGTTAAGTTGATGTTGCTAAAATCATTTGTTGATCAATTCTTGATGTACTTGTTGAACTATTTCCTCAAATAAATTCTAAGTATGTGATTGAATAATCTTATTTTGTGTGATTTGGCGGTGGTTATATGAGTACATGTATGAATAAGTAGGGGAAGATTGATTTTATTGAGTATAGATTACTATATCATTGTTGTTGGGGTAGATATTTGTGGTGATACTATGTTGAGGGTTCAAGTTGACTTGTACTTAACATATGAATGTTATGATCTTGCTTCGATGCTGTTATGCTTAAATTTGAATTGTTCATAAGGTTTGTATGGTGAGTTGAGATGATTCAGGTAACTGTTGCCTCCTACTACGGGAGTCTTCTATGACTCATACATGAGCGTACGAGTCATAATAGCGACGTCAAACTCTTTTGTACTAATCTAAGAGACCCACCTATGAGTCATAGAACCCTCTACGAACTGTAGTTGGGTCTCGTAGACTTGTGCCTTTTTCATGTTACTCCCTAGAACCCTATACAAAACTACTCTACGACCTATAGCCATGGCTATGAGTTGTAACTGCATCTCGTATATACCTCTAGTGTTCAATTTTGTCCTGCACCCCTGATTTACAAGAGCACAGTACGACTAGTAGTCCTAATTACAAGTCGTACCTGGCATTCGTATCTGCTGTGTTTAACTGATCTAAGCATATCTTTGTCTTATGTTTTTCTTTTGTTTACGTGTTTTATTTGTTGGTTGTTTGGGGCTATTTATGGATTGCTTATAATTGTTTTCAGGTAGCATGGCCCCTAAAAGTAATCTTGCAGCAGTTAAAGCCCCCAATAATAAACTTGTAGACGAGCCTTCTGATAACGAGCACACAGATGAAAATTAGACCGAAGTGAGTGGGTCAATTGAGGGTGTTAATGTTTATCCTAATCAGAGGCTGAGGTGCCTCAAACTAAGGCTGCTGCAAGAGCTGCTCAGACGTAGGTTCGAGGTGGTAGTCCCTTCCATTGTGAGAAGGAGGGTAGTGGTGATGATTCTAAGCAAAGTATGCTATTGAGTCCTTCAAGCATTGAGTCTAGTTCTAAAGAGGACTCTCAAGTCAGAGAAGATGTATAATTATCGGTTGCCCCATCTATATCTTTCACATTGAATCCTATAACTCATCAATGTGGTGTCGAGGTCATGAATACTATATTTGATGATGGCCTACCGCCAAAGGGGCAAGGGAAGACCACTACAAGAAACTAGGTCTTCAACAAGTGGAAATTTCATCGCTAAAAGCAAAAATCTGGTCGTTATTAGTAAATAATGACCGGTAAAAATCTGGTCATCACCAATCGTTAAAAGCTCCTTCGTTAAAAGATTAGCGACCAGATTAAATCCAATCGTTAAAAAGCTTTAATGATAATAAACATTCAATCATTATACCTCTTTTCAGCAACCAAATTTTTTCTTCACTAATCGATATTCTAGTTATTAAAAAATAATATAGGCAAGCCAGCTATACTTCAGGAGAAGGGCCCGACCACAAGGATCAATTGCACATAGCCTTAGCTTGTGTTTCCGCCACATGATGTTACGAAGGTTTGAATCTGTGACCTTCTTCTCATATGACAATAACTTTACCAATTACTCCAAGGCTCCCTTTAGTTCTAGTTATTAAAAATTTAATTATAACCACAAATTAGATCAACAAAAGTGCATATACATACACAGACATACAATACGTGCATATATGAAAACATACAAATTGATTATATTCATATTAAATTTCATAGTAACTTTAAAGAATGATATTACGTAACGTTACAAAAATATAAACATACAAATTATATGATATTATATTTTTAACTCTTAAAAGAAAAACTAGAATATCTTTTCTTAAATATAAAATGCATTCTTCCTGTGCTTCAAAAAATTTTCATAACTTATTCTTATTTACACTTTCTCCGAGAATGAGTTCTTCACACTGCATGATCTGTCAAAAGACAAGTTTAAAAACTTCATGTAAGGTTATTAATAACACTTCTAATAACTAATATCTTTTTTTTTTTTTTTGCATAATCAAAGATTAACTACAATGAAATATGAACTTTGTTTCTATTCTCACAATCAAATAAAAATAAATTTTGGGTTTCTATTTCTAGACATAAATTTTTTTGTTTTGTATTTTGCACCTTAAGTTATTGACTTTTTGTACATTGATTCATGGATAAAACTCCCCAACTTCTTTTACTTTCACTTCTTATACTAACAGTATCACCTAATATAAATAATTTAATATCATTAAAATATCATGAGACACAAATCAAATATATCATCTTAAATTTTAAATAATAAAAAGTCAGGATCTCTTAATTAATTTAGCAATTGATTATATGTCATGTAAAACGTTTTAAATTGTCTATTTCTAAAATTTTATTTTATACTTTTCTAATTCAAACAAATGATTTTTCTCTATATACACCTATTAGTTTCACAACCAATAATGAGAAAAAAGTCTACACAATTTAAATTTTTATTAGAAAAGATATTATCACTGAATACTGATTCTTAAGTCTATTGATCGAGGTAATCTTTAAGTGGAGAAACATATATCCTCTTGAGAAAATTACTTACTACCAAATTTATATAACTTTTCTACCTTAAATTAATCTTATAAGCTCATAATTATTATTGAAAATAATTACTTCTATTTTTAATTTTTTGTTTTATTATAATTTATGTTTTGCCCTACTTCATCTTCTATCATTAAAAAGGTAAAGTAAAGATGAATAAATTGTCTCTCAAAATAAAAATATATATAGAAACTACATCAAGAAAATATTTAAGTTAAAAAAAATTATGCCAAAAAGATTTTACTTAAATGCTTTTACAATATTTCACAATTTTATATAATTGACTATAATTAAGAATGATGGATAGAATTATTATTAAACTTTTGTTTATTATGAAATAACCAAAATTATAAAAAATGGAGGATTTTTTTCAGATTGATAGAATGATTAATCAAACACCACTTGTGATACCTATAATATGACTCAGTCTGATATCTTTGCACTCATATTAATTAAAATATATTTTTAGACTAACTAATATATTTTACCGATGGACTGTTATGTTTTTAATGACCAAATTTAGCCCCTGATTAATGTTGGATTAAAATTTTTCTTTAACAACCGAACAAAATTGGTCACTATAGGTGTATTTATAATGATCAAAACAAACTAGGTCATTATTAAGTATATTTATAATGACTGAAAAAATTTTCCGTTATAAGTATATTTATAACGATCAACAAAATTTGGTCAATAAAAGTATATTCATAACAACTAGAAAAAATTTGGTCACTATAAGTGTATTAATAATGACGAGATTCATTTTTCTTCGTTAAAAAATGGTTGTTAAAAGTCTTTTTTCTTGTAATGGACCATACGATCGATTTATGAAGAGCCATGATTGATTGATACTAGATTGAGCCATATCCCAGGATTTGAGGATGTCATGACACAACATAGGCTTAGGTGGTTGACTGCTAAGCTTGATCATTATTCTCCAGCCATGGTGTGGAAATTTTATGTAGCCTATGCAGCCACCATACTTCTGGATCTTCCCAAATAGAAGAAACCTCTCGACTAACCTAGGTTGAGAGAGGTGGTAGTGAGAGGACGACCGGTCGGCATATCAAATGAGATGATCCTCCGTGTAATCTTTGGTCCTACGTACCGAGTATCAAGTTCTACAATTGAATTTGATCATTGATTGAGACAAATAAGACAACTATGATTGCAAAAAATATGACATAGAGGACAAAGCTAATGAGATAGAATTCCTGACATATTGCCGAGCATGGTCTAGGGACTGGCTGGGTCACTTGCATTCAGAGCCAATTATGAAAGCTTCCCTCTTCTTCCCCACCAAGTTTTGGTGTGCCATTGTTAGATCCTACATTCGACCAACTTTTTCGGATAATGTGCTTACATTAGAGCGAGTGGTTCTGGTAGCCAGCATTTTAACTGGCTATGACATTTACTAGGTGCGACTTATAGATGAGAAAATTATGAGTTGGCGCTCAGGATGGCCATATGCATACCATTCTTGATTATTCTCTATAGACTTTTCTTAGCAGCAATGGTAGAGATATCACTTTATATAGATGCTTTAGTTATAGCCCTTCACACTATAGA
The DNA here is from genome assembly GCA_025642045.1 of Solanum sejunctum. Lineage (NCBI taxonomy): Eukaryota > Viridiplantae > Streptophyta > Magnoliopsida > Solanales > Solanaceae > Solanum > Solanum sejunctum. The sequence goes on along the minus strand of JAOTQJ010000049.1, from coordinate 974,851 downwards.
TCCTAACTTGATAAAGGTTTATGAGAACCCCATGGGGCTTCAGAGAGCATAACCTCCTCCTATGCCTAAGACATTTATTCTAGAGCCATAGGTTGAGTGTTTGAGGATTGCATCCACTACAACTCTAACTACTACTAATGATGAGGGACAATAGTAGCTTGAGGCAGTCGACATTAAGAGAGGTCCCATTTCAGTTGCACCTACACTAGAGGCTTCTACATCATAGGTTTCAACAATTGGCATGGTTCATGTGTCTATGACTAATTTTTAGGCCATGGCATAGAGGTTATCACATGCCAAGGCTCAATTATCTCAGCTTATACAGCAGATTAAGCCGTGGGTCTAGCAAACAATTGAGGACTAGAAGTAATGATGCAAGGCATTCACCACTTCCATAGTTGACGAGTGTATTAGTATGGTGAATGCCTGTGTTGATGCCTTTGAAGAGTAGGTAAAGAAGTGACTAGCCGAGGCTCATCCCACAAACTTGTCACCCTTTTGTAAGGAGCTAGCAAAATTTAAGGCTGACTTGACTTCCTCATTAGTGGCTCCAATTATAGTTCCCAAGCCTGCACCATTAGATGAGCCACTATTTGTTCTTTTTACTTTTGAGTATCACCCACAACTTGCTCATAGAAAGTGATGCATTATTAAGCATGATACGACAGCGGAGCAACAGGTACATCAGAAGACCTCTGAGATGATGAGAAAGCGATAGAGGATGAGCTAGGGAGAGTCTTAAGAGAATCGAGAGTAGAAGGAGAATGGATACAAGCCCACGTAAAGGAAAGAGTGACAGGTATTGGCTCATCCAATATGGTTGCGGTGCAGACTACCCCGCTAGAGGGAGATGATTAGTGTCAGCAAGAGACTGGTGCTGAGGTACTAGGATGTGTTTGTTTTGTTTTGACCCCTTGTATTTATTTTGATTCTGGTATTGTACATTGAGGGAAACATACATTTCTTTTGATGGGGTATGGGTAGCTATGGATTAGGATGTATTCTGAGTATCTTTTAGTCCATACCTACCCCAAATTTTTATCCTGAGATTTTCTTGCCTATGTCATTTTTCCTCGTGGGTATTTCATTTTTGTTGAAATGGCATGTGTAATATATCTTAGATAATATTTGTAGTATATAGTAGTTGAACTTATGGCATATATCTTTTTTTGATGCTTTATTAAATCCTATATCTTTTTTGGATGCTTTATTAAATATTTTGAAAATTCGTATCCATAAAAATTTTGAGTTATTATTATATTGCAACCTTGCATGTTCGAATGATTTGGCAACATTTGTTCTGATTAAGTGAGGCCAATTTGATACACGCAGAATGACCTATAAGCTTTTGTTGGCTATGTATTCAATGCCATGTAAGTGTGACATGATTTTGTTATGTTCTTGCATTATGTGCTAATTCAGAACTTACCCTGTTACTTTAAGTTAGACGGAAGATTATATGGACTAGGAAAGGATCTTGGGCCCTTATTCTTTGAATTAGTCCACTTTGACCTTAAATGACCAATCAAATAATAAATTCGTCCCTTGTTCCAAATGTTTGAGCCCTACATGTACCGCTACTTTCTGAACAACTGATTAGCCTAGCCTTGTTTAGTGAAATAACTTGTGATTGGCCCTGGTATATCCTTGTACATTATGAACTTTGATTGAGGCAAAAAGCCTAAGTTGAGGGTAGTTACCAAAAGTTGCCCTAATTTTGGAAATAGACATTGTGCACTTTAATATAGCCTAAAATCTTAAGTTGAGAGTGGCTAGTATAAGGATATAATGGAAAAAATGAGGTGGTGAGTTGTAAATAGAAAGAAAAAGAGAAAAGTCATGTACCGGGTGAAAGAAAAAGAAAAAGATGCCTTAGATTGAGTTGGAAAAGTAAAATGATGTGTGAAAAATAAGGAAAGAGCAAAACATTTTAAGAAAATACCCAGAAAAGCATGATTGTGAAGAAGAAACGGAGAATAACGTGGAAATGTTTGATTGTCAAGGGGAAAGTGTCAAAAAGCGTGGTTCATGGTTAGTCTTTAGTCACAAATTGTCCAAAATGTCATACCAATGCCCCATGACCCTACATTACAAGCTTATAAAGTCCTAAAGTGATCCCAACCCAATTAGTCAAAAGTCCAGGTTGTGAGTATATGGGCAAGCATATGGTATTGGTCAATATGCATGAATGTCATTTGTGAGAGTGAGTATGCTTGCACAATTCCTTGGTTAAATTCTAGAATCTTCACTGAGTGTTAAAAGGGACTTCTTTCTTGTGAGGGAATTTACATTGTGTTGTCAACATTTTACTTGTTCAATGATTGTGGATTGTTGATACTCACTTACTTGTCATAGTTGGATTGTCAAATGTACTAACATGCTATGGTTTGCTTATCGGCTACACGATCTTGTTCTGAAAAAAACTTATATAGGTATGTACATGGATTTGAGTATGGTATATGCAATTGGGTTGATTGCTATGTGTTGCTTCATTATCTATTTATATTGAGTCGTCGCTTGGGGACAAGCATCAATGCTAAGTTTAAGGTCTTGATGTCTTATCAAAATACGACACATTTGATGCCTAAAACCTGGGATTTTGTGTGTTCTCAATGCAACTTTTATGGTTTTTATGTTTGTTTTGTTAGGAAATACAGGTTGGGTAACTTTTGGGAAATGTTGCTGATTTTGCTGATTTTAGGACCTACGGGATTCACTACGAGTCGCAGCTCAGTCTACGACTTGTAGAGATGGTCTCATAGGAACTTATAGTGTTCAAAAGCAAAGTGTAAAAATGTAAAGTTCATCAATGCGAGCCTCAGGAATAGCCGTAGTTCCTTCTACGGATCATAAAGGGTGGTGTCATAGCAAGTTCCAGTGTTAAGCAAGATTGGACCGAGAAATGCAAATGGGGACTATGAGAAGGCAGACTGAGTCATAGACAAGACTATGACTCGTAGAGGTGTATCATAGTAGTGAGGTCCAAAATGCAAGATGCTGATAACAAAAGCCCGATTACAACTCATATGACATACTAAGAGTCATTACTATGAGCTGTAGCAGATGCCAACCACTTTTTCCAATTAATGTCGAGCCTCATTTGTAAATACTATAAATAGTATATTTTAGGTTGTTAGCAAAGCTTTACATAGGTTTTGAGAGGACACACAAGAGAGACTAAGAGAGCACCTAAGTTGAGAGTAGTTTTTTAGAGTTTTTCTTTGGAGACTCAATTTTGGAGATTGGATTCACTTGTGGATTCACTTTATCTTTCAATCTTGGATTCTAAATTCAAAGTGGGTCCCAACAAGTGTGTAATAGAATACACTTGCTTCGTTCTAGGAGTGATCCTAAGAGTGTTTGTTTTTAAATTAGAGTGAGTGATTGAACAACCAATTTAGGGAAATTGCACTATATTATGATGAATGAATAAAAATTTGGTATAATTTTAGTTTGTTTTTTCATGTCTATCTAAAACTCCAAACTTTTAGGGGGATGTAATAGTTGAATTTGTAGATTTTCCTTATAGGTGTTTGATATTTTCTTGATTATTGATTGAATAAGTATAAGTTTCTCAATTTCCCCATGTTTCATTTATGTATTAAGGTTACAAACTTAGTTCTAGTTTAAAGCTTCGTATTTATTTTATAGGGTTTTATGGAGTGGGTAAAATTGATGAATGAACATCAACTTGTATTAATATAATTAATTTCAATAGATAATAATTGTGCTGAGGTGTTGGTTGTTCCACATTGTAGTCCACGCTTGGTTTGAGAAAGTAAGGGTTAATAGTTGGCATGTTTTCGAGAGTTGCATATCAAATTGTTGTCTCACCCAGCCTACCTATATGATTTAAATAAATTTTGAGCATTGCTAAACCCAACTGAGATCTATAAATTCAACTATACCTTCCCCCCGAAAGAATTTCCCTAAATTTGATTACAAATGAATTCCATCGATATAATTTTAAATCTTAGTCTATTCGATATAATTATATTTTTACATTTATATTTTTTTTCTCCAACACTTCACAACTTTAGATTATGTTACTAGTTTGCTTTTGAGATCTATCACACATTCCCTGTGGAATTAGCCCTAACTCTTTATTTGGGTTATATATTCACAACTATCGTTGTATTCCTATTAGTCCTGGGATACACTTGAGTGTTGTCAAAGTGGCGACATCACAGGGGAATAATCGTTAAGATATCATTTGGAGAAGTTTTAGTGTAAACCAGTTTTGTAAAGTGAATTAGCTTATTTTTTATTGGTTATAGGTGACAAAATGAGTGTCCATGTTTGTATTGCTGAGAAACAAGTTGGGCAGATGAATGATGTTGGAAAGATGAATGATGTGAATTTGGATGCCCTTTAAAATGCGGGAGCTATTTGCTTGCTGCCATTTAATATGAATATTGTGTTTCATATGACAAGGATAATGCTTCAACTGCTCCAAATCAAGGGATTCTTTAGAGGCCTTAATCACGAGGATTTTTATGATCATATTTGCAACTTCCTTGATGTTTGCAACCTATCTTCATTCAAGAACATTTTGCAGGAGTTGAACTGACTCTGGGTATTTCAATTTCCATTGGATGGGGAAGTTACCAAGTGGCTAGTTTAGTTGCCACGAGATTCTATTAATTCATGGGAGGAGTTGAGGCCTTATGTAAGAGGTTTGTCCCTCCCTAGAAGATTTGAAGCTTCGGGACAATATTCAGAATTTCAAGATAATAGAAGGCGAACCAATACATGAGACATGGTTGTGGTACCAAAAGTCATTGATTAAATGTCCTTATCAGGGTATACTTAAGCATCTTTTGTTGCAATAGTTCTATAGAAACCTTACTATTATTAACAGAGGTATTGCAAACTAATTGATTAGTGATGGTATCATGTGGCAAACATTTGAAACAGCGTTGGAGTTACTAGATGAGATGACAAAGATTAACTGGGTATGTTACACTTGGGGTGATATGGTTACTCCACTCAAATTGGTTCGATGTAAGAACAACTCAAGAAGAATCAAGAAAGGAATAGAGAAATGACAAAGATATTGACTCAGCTCAATTAGTTGACTAAACACATCAAGGTCCTTCTTCGTGCCTCCCCACCAAAACACTCCCTTCAAGTCATGGTACATCTTAGTTGATCCTGGATGGATAGAATATCGGGAATCCATTAGTATTAGGCACACATAGTCTATTCTGGCTGTAATGTACTCTATTTTGTGTAGCCCTTTATCATACCCTGACTCACCTTTTCCTTAAGCTGTCATAGAACAGGATCCTCAAACTGTTTTTCTTTTACCTCCATTACTAATGAAAATGCTGCTGCATTATGTACAATAACCCCTTTCTTTGGAGTTTCAAGAAGGCCGACTCCCAAATTGGCTAGTTGACGTAGATCTTTAGCCACTCCTTGACATACCACGACTTGATCACCAGTATTCATAATTGCCTTACGACTCAGAGCATCGGCTACCACATTTGCCTTCCCTGGGTGGTAAAGTATATCAATGTTATAATCCTTTATTAGCTCTAGCCATCTACGCTATCTTAAGATTAGGTCTTTAAGCTTAAAGATATATTGCAGGCTCTTATGATCAGTATATATGTCAACGTGAACTCTATACAAATAGTGGAGTCATATTTTGAAAGCAAACATAACCACTGCTAGCTCAAGATCATATATTGGATAGATTTTCTCATGTGGTCACAGCTGTCTAGATGCATAAGCACTTGTCATACCATGCTGTATCAGTCAACCGATGGCAACTACTGAAGCATCACAATACACTACATACCCCTCGGTGCCTTCTGGAGTAGTAGTACAGGCATAGAAGTTAGCTTATTTTTCAGAAATAGAAGAAAAACCTTCAACAAACCTCCTCTAATAACTTGCCAAACCTAGGAAGCTTCGAACTTCCGTGGGTGTTGTTGGTGTTGCCCAATCTTTCACAGCCTCTATCTTTTGTGAGTCAACCCTTATTCCCTCATCAGACACAATATGACCCAAGAATGCCACT
>JAOTQJ010000049.1:957433-968723 GCA_025642045.1 Solanum sejunctum | reverse complement strand
CTTCAAGCTTTCAAGACAAGTTCAAGACAAGAACCAAATGTTCTTGTTTTTGAACTAAAGAGGGGTATTTATAGAATTCATACTTATTAAAATTGCCCCTAAGGGCTCCTAGTTAGCCCATTGTTCAATTAGGTCCACAAACTTTTCTATTTAAATCCAATTGAGGACTCCCAACTCCAACTTAAAAATATACGCTCCAATTGTAATTAAACACCGCGATTTAAAATTACGCATGTTCATCATAACTTTTCCAATTGAACGAATTACTTCGGTTGAATTAATTATGGGGTCTAACATTATTCATCCGATGTTTAGAATAGGCATCGAAGTCTAGCTAATTCAAATTCAAACTTGACATATCTCATTCAGGAATAATGCTCTCTACCAAAATTTTTTTTTCACACTAGCATACATAATTCTAAGTAAATGAAACTATGATGGATGACGCTAAACATATATTTAATTTAAATATAATGTAAATGATACATTTCATAAATAATTTGCATTGTTCTGTTTATTTTATTGGTGATCAAAATGATCATATTTTGTTTATAAAAAGATAAATTTGAGAAACTACATTTCATTAAATATTTTTTGAAATACACTTTTTTGACAATTCTTTAAAAAAATATTATCAAATAACATATTTTAAAAATTTGACACTTTGATTTTTCAGAAATATTAAAAGGATTAGTCTTTCAACTTCTTTGAGAGTAATAATACTTTAAATTAATAAGTTATTATTCAAATAATAAAGGAAAAACTCAACTTCATATGAGTAATAGTGCACTCTTTATAGTCAATCAACTTCGCATACTAGTCGATTTCTCTCAAGCCTCATGCAGTCTCTCTACTATTTTGATTACTTTTTTGTAAAGGATGTCATCTGTATGAGTTTGAGAATTATTGCCTCTATCACCTTGTAGATGAGGCATAGTCGAGAGGTTTAGAACAACGCATGAGTCATCGTAGAGTTCTTAGGAAATAACTCCATAGCACTATCCAGAATTTGAAAGAAGGGAAACTTTTCCTAATGTCATATAGCCTCCATATTATGGATGTGGCATGTTTCACACCAATAATAAGGACTCTACTGGACATGACTTAATAGACTTCCTAGGACACTTGAACTTTATGCTCTGATACCAAGTTTGTCACGCCTTGCGAAGATACCCTAGACGTAACTAGCATTCAAAGACTATTGCTAGTCCCCAAGTGAATCGTTTGGTCTCCGTCACAACCCAAGCCTAGGGCCTAGACGTGACACGGCGAATGAAAACCTAAAAAGGACCAAAAAAAACCTCTTAGCATATCAATCACACATCTTTGGTCGCAGAAAAAAAGTAAACAACCACAAGAGATAGTACAGAAAGGATAAAAAGGGACTAAGCGAAGTCTTTGATAGCATAAAACACAGAAGAATCTCAATGAATAAGTATATCATTTGTTCCAACAACACTTCTATACATAGATTGGAGCGGGGTCAAGATACTTTCCGGGCTCACCCTTATAGTATTAAGAGTTCAACATAAAGAAAATACATATGACAAGAGTGATATAGCTAGTGTCCCCGAACTTGAGAACTCACTAAAGCTTATCTCCTAAAATGCAAAGACTAGCCACATGGAGGATGATCAAGAGGTGCTCTGGTTCCTACATGGTAACATCATGTTGGAATAGAGTATGTGTTAGTATATTTGAATGTACTAAGTATGTAGGATGCAATACAACAAGAGATAGGCTACATAATCAAAATGCATATTCATGAGCAATAAATAGCATAACAATAATATGACATGTATGAATGATGCTTGAAGTAAAAAATACTTATATAGAACATATTACATATGTAATAAGAGACCATCATCATAGACCAAGCAAACTAGTACTTCAAAATCCAAGGCTTACCCCCCCCTTGGAAAGTGATTGAGGAATCTACCCCTCAATTGGTAGATGGACATCACACCCTCCATCATAGTGGTCAAGGTATCAACCCCTCAACGTGATTAATGGACTTCACACCCTCCATCATAGTAGTCAAGGTATCAACCCCTCAACTTGTTTAATGGACTTCACACCCTATATCATAGTGGTGAAGGTATCAACCCCTTAACATGGTTAATAGACTTCACAATCATAGTGGTCAAGATATCAAACCCTCAACATGGTTAATGAACTTCACACCCTCCATCATAGTGGTCAAGGTATCAACCCCTTAACATAGTTAATGGACTTCACACCCTCCATCACAATGGTCAAGGTATCAACCCCTTAACATGGTTAATGGAGTTCACACCTCTCAATCGTAGTGGTCAAGGCAAGCACTCCCCTCAACTAGGTATGGTCAACATGCAACCTAGGGATACTTTTCAAGAAATCATCATAATATTACATTACTTTTATCATCATAAAGTTACTTATATCATATGTCATGCATAGGGCCTTCAACAACTCAAGAATCAATAACTAGACATTTTATCAAACACTTGATGGGTGTGTAATACTAGTGTAAAATCATGCAATTCAAGAGTGTAACCATGCAGTAAAACTTAATGTAAAACCATCAATAGATACTTGGTAACACCCTCAAGCAATATACATCAAAATCTTTCATCAAATCTCACAATAGATCTTAGATTCATAGCTCAAAACATGCTAAAACATTCAGAATTTCATGAGACCCCAACATTATGCAGTGAAATTCATAATATGTAAAACCCATGAGTATATCAACTTCAAGTCATTCAATTTAGGTAAAAAGGAAGCTTGGGCACCATGGGTGAAAGGACCCATTGGTTGAAACCCATATACCTTGACTTTGGAGAATTCCTTGAGGAAGATGTTAATGGAGACTTGAAGGTTGAGCGAATTCCTTAAGATCCGGAAGAGATTTGGACTTGATTTTGAGGTAAATTATTTGTCTAAGTGTTTGAGTGAGTATTAAGGAATGTCTTGAATGATGTAAGGGAGAAATATAGCTAAGTATAGGTACTTTTACGTATGGGAAGACTTAGGGCCAAGACCCAAAAGCCTTGGACAGAAGTGGAAAACTGGCACAGTTTTAAAACTATGGCACCCCCTTGGCATGTCGCACTAGGGGCGCAAATGCTCACTAGAAATCTCATTTTTGTGATTTTCAAATTTTGATACAGTTTCTCTAAAATTTGGGTTAGAGCTATTTCCCACTCAATTTTGCCCCTTGAACAAGAACACAATGTCAGATTTTCGAAATAATGCATGAATTTTGAGATATAAGGAAATTACGATTCCAGACATTTTCGAGGCACATTTTCAAGCACTTTTTGGGGTCATTTCAATATCTCCCCCTTGAGAACATTCGTCCCCAAATGTCAAAGGAAAGTACATAAGAAGAGTATTCCGGAAGAAATCGGCCCTAAAAAGAATGCAACAATATATTTAGAACACCATTTTCAAAATCTCAACATATGTCAAAATCATCATGAACTTATCAACATAAACATGAATGCATGCAAATGACATTGGGCTGAAACATAAGATTTGAAATCATAAAAAGGCCTTGATTTGTTATCATAGCTTGAATAGAGTGAAAGAGGTAGGGATATTGCTTTTTCGTACCCGCTCCTGCTCCCCAAGAGACACTTTTGGCTTGACATTCTTCCAAAGGGCCTTGACGAACACAACATCTTTATCAATCAACTTCTCCATCCATCCACCAAATACCTCCATCGGGGCCTTCTCCTAAGATAACTTATCCTCCACAATACCCACTAGAGTCACCAACACATCTGCTCAACCTAGAAGCATGAAGAACCGGACGAACCATATCCATATCCATAGGCAATTCCCATTCGCATGCATCCTCACCAATCCTACTCAACACTCTATAAGGACCTACAAACCTTAACCTAATTATCAACCTTAAAGACACATAGTCCACTTAGTACCATAAACCACTATCTCCCCCTTGGGAGACAACCTCCACCCTACAATCCTTCCACCCAAAACTTCCAAATCTAATCGGATGGAATCAAGGCCTTGCTTAAACTATACCTACTCAACCTAAGAAGATTTGGAACCATCAAGGACACTACCCTACCACTCTCAACTTTCTCCATCCTAACTCCCAATCTAGCCAACCGATGGAACTCCTCAATTACCTCTTTGCCACCATTATCAACATATACTAGGCTACCCATAGGCACCCTACCTAATGCATCGACCACAACATTAGCCTTACCGGGGGAATAATGCACACTCATATCATAATCCCTAAGGAGTCCTAACCACCTTCTTATTATCCTCAATTTACACCTATCATATTTAGCAAACCACACCTCATCCCCCAAGACTTCCAACACTACCCCCAAATGATTCACAAGCTCTAAATAAATCAATGCTCCCCCACTAGAGGCCACCACAAAAATATTGAGGTAGGGTTTTAAGACCCTATTCATAAAAACCCATAAACATAGCCGGTGAGCTAGTCAACTAAACAAATCCACTACTACTCAAAATGCACACCCCTAGTCCAAATAGACTCTTAGGAATATTACCTATCCTCATCCACACTTGGGGAACAAAACACAAAACAAAAATAAATCTTAGAGAAGTGACTAGATCGTTATAGTTTACCAAATAGATCGTCCATCCTTAACCATCACATTACAACCTTACGGGCAATACACTTATTGGAACCATGATATGCAAGTAGCCAAACCACCCTAAGACCTCTAACCTATCAAGCTAAGACAACCAAGATCACAAGACAAGACTTTATACAATAAGAACTTGGGAAACCCTAGACCCTTCTATCAATAATGGACTAACATAACCATTTGGGACACACATAAATATACTAGCAACAAAAGAAATAATGGAAGAAATAGGGACCCCTCTCGAAACTATTAAAACATGCACAATAAAATCAAGGAAAGCCTCTAACTTACCGATAGTATCATTGGGCACCTCATCTCCTCCTAGCCTTCCTTTAGCATAGAACTGGTTACCCCTCAACTGATAAAGAATAAGACCAAGTGAGCTACAACTTGGAATCCCGATGATTACCCCTCATCGGTAAAGAGGTGGTCTACTTGCCAAGGTAAACCATACTTCAAACTTACGAGAACATGATCCAATTTCGTATGAAATAACATTCCTTACGGGAACATGATCCAATTTCAGAAAGGATGAAGAAACTTCACCTTACGGGAACACGACCCAATTTCGAGAAGAACCTCAAGAGAAAGTGTACTTAATGAATCTGATAGTAAAGCAAGGGTAAAATATACTCGTATGTTGGCACATAGTTTGAGGAAGAGAGCATCCCCTCAATCCATCGATGCTAAGCCCAATCTATGGAATGATTGAAATAATCATATTTTTAGTAACTAGACATAGAATCATAGCACGAGTAGCTCTAAAACATCTTTGACCTCTAATGGTGAGTCTAACTTAAAACATAAGAATAGATTATCATCAAACATTAACCTTGCATTAACATCAAAAGCTCACAAGAGGTAAAATCTTTGAAAAATGGCTTAATTCGGCATTTCAACACCACAGACATTTTCATGAATTCAATACATCTTTTGAAAGCCCAAAATTATCATAAAGTCACTTGACTCATAAATCATATAATAGATCATCGATAACTTTAAGAATCCTTGAAAAAATATTTTATCAAATACTTGGTGGGTGTGTAATGTTAGTTCAAAATCATGTAATTCAAGAGTGAGATAATATGAGAAAACTCAATGTAAATCAACCCACCAATACATAGTAAAACCTTCATGTAAGATATCTTAAAATTCATCATTATATCTCATAATAGATTATAGTTTCATAACTCAAAACATGCATAGTCTCATTAGACAAAACTCATTCATAGTACAAGCTCAAAATAGATAGTCATACATATTTAATCAACATTTCACAAAACCCAAACATATTTCATGCTTATAATCCATAATAAAGATACCTATAGATAATATAACTTGAAAACATGCTATATTCATGAAAAGGAAGGTTGGGCACCATGGATGAAAGGACCTAATAGTTGAAACCTACATACCTCAAATTTGGGGATTTCCTTGATGAAGATTGAATGAAAACTTGAAGCTTGAATGAAGCTCTTGAGATCTGGAAATGAGTTTGGACACTTGAATTTGGATGAAATATTTGGCTAAGTGTTAGAGAGGGTTTTGAGAATGCCTTGTATGAAATAGAGTTGAAAAATGGCTAAGTATAGGTGTTTTTACACATAGGTGGGCATTGGGCCAAGTCCCCAATGCCTTAGGTTGAGATAAAAAATTGAAGAAAAAACTAACACTTCTCCGCGACAGGTCCGCATCACGGAGCCATCGCTCAGGACAAAAATACACTGCTCGACTCCCAGTCCTCATCGTTGTCTAGTCACGTATGCACATTGGATAAGGAAATTTTTGGAAAATGATTTTTCGCTACGGTTGCTCTAAAATTGGATTATACCCATTTTCCACTCAATTTTACCCCCTGATCACGAATATAAAGTTAAAATTTTGATATCATGCATAAATCATGAGATATATAAAAATTACAATTATGGGTATTTCAGAGGCACATTTTTTAGCATTTTTAGGGCGTTTCAGCCTCATCACATTCATTCAATCAATAAAATAAAGCCAATCACCGGAAGACTAGGAAAGTAATGGGCACATCTCCTCTAATCTCAAAATAATATCAATAAATAAAAGGGCTAGTATAAGGAACTAGCTCAACAAATCTTAACATTAATATTCTACTCTAATCTATGAAGCCTCTATCACTATCAAGTGGTGCCAATGACAGATCCATGACTACCTTAAAATAAAGTAACACTAATCAAATCTAACTCTAAAATCAAGATGAAAATAAATGCGATGATCCCGTGAAATAGGAGAGGCTCACCAATCAGCTGAGCGTCTTAGATCCACAATGAGGCATATATTGACGATCCCTAATCCATATATCTACATCATGAAATGATGCAGCGCCGAGTCGCATCAGTACGTGAAATATACGATATGTAAGATAGCTGAATAGAAATAATATAGGCAGAATAACATGGAAATAATATCAATTCAACTCAAGAGGCTCAACTTGTCTCAACTTAGTAACAAATGCAGGTTTAAGAATGAGATCATGCTTTTAAAATTAAACTCATCAGTATGCAACTCACACCAAATTATTTAAATTTTATAATAAAATAATGCTCCTTAAAAGATACTATAGTATGTAACTCACTTAAATCGAATATGAAATTTAGGGAGTTTCTCTAACCGACATACACACCACCATCCTCTTTGAAGGTGCACAACGAAGGCGGCGTTATTGTCACGCCCGTCCTAAACTTGCCACGATAAAGGACGTACAATCTCTACCTCATGAATAATGACTCATCAGCCCCATCCATCTTTGTGGGATAGGAGTTGCCAGAACGTGCTGCACAATTATCCTACGCTTGCAAACATAGTTCTGCGCCATTTCCTCTTACCCAATTCGGTGCTCAATACTACTTCCAAAAATATGAACTCATACTCATCAAGTGAATAATTTACTCAAAATATCACATCAAATCTCATTGAACTTAAATTTTGACCATCATCTTTATCCCCACATCAATATCATCATCTTTCATCATATAAAATAAATTTGAAAATTATTTATATCCTCATCAAATATTACTCAAAACATTGTTTAAAACTCAATGCACAATTCCATCGAAAACTCATTAAAATATGCATCATCCCCTCAAGGCTCTTTTTCAAATTATTATTTATGCTCAAAAATTCACATTCATGAAAACTCAATAAAATATGCTAAAAAATCATCCCTGCTCAATGTACAAAGATAACCATTAACTCCACTTTTGAAAAATGCATAAGAAAAGGAAATAAGTATAATCATCAATTGGAATTCGTGTGAATGAAACATGAACATGCATTCAAATAATTACTCAACTAAACTTCACCATCAATACATCTTTATGTACAAAAAAATTCAATTGAACAATGAATATTTCAAGGATTCAACTCAAGAAACTCAAGAAAACTTTACATGAACTCAATTTCAAAGATTCAACATGTGGGGTGTGTGGATGAACTCGATCCAACACTATAAGTAGTCTTACATACTTGGCATGAAGGTAGACAATCAAATTGACATGAATCTGACTTGAAATCCTCGACTCCTCGCTCTTCTCTCTTCTTTTTTAGCCCTAGATCTTTTTCAAGGACTTAGAACGGCATAAGAATAGGTTATAAACCCCTTTTTATACTTAAAACGACTCATTTTGGTCATATATTAATTCTAGGGTGGTTTGGAATGGTCTAGAATGTTCCTCACAAAATTTGAAAAAAGTTGTCTCGGGACGCAGGGTCTGCAACGTGGACTGCGTATTTTTAGAAAATTCTCCGAATGAGCTTTCTAATCCTGTAGAAAATTTTTGGGACAAAACTAAATGTTGGTTTGCAGCAGGTGTGGTTCGCACACCTATCACGCAACCTCACTGGCTCGCGTTTTCGCATCAAAAAATTATCTTTTGATCCGGTTGCTCTAAAATTCAACTGAGACCATTTTTCCACCTAATTTTTCATGTTGATCGCAAATTCGATCTCAAATTTGCCATCGAAGCATGGAAAAATGTGTTATGCGCACATCTCTTCTCTAAGGGTATTTTGATAATTTTGTCGGGCATTACCGATAAAAAAAGCAACGAAGACAATATATGATATTAATTTTATGAATACATAAAATATACCAAAAGATCCTTGAATCTTATGTTTCAAACATGTCACCTTCAAAATGGAAATTAACAAATTTTTAAAAATTAAAAAAAACCCTTCTTTTTTAACGCAGACTAAGAAAATAATAAATTGAAAGAAAGGAAGAAGTCAGTAAAACTAGCTACCAAGAAAAGAGTGTAATTATGTCGTGGCCCTCAAGAGAAGAGTGATAAAAGGTATAGTTAGACGTGGGAAAGTGATAAGCTTGTGTCTGGTCTACGCACATTGGTCAAGAAAAAGTTCCATGGCAGCAAAGCTTCTCCTCTCTCCTCTCTCTGTTCCTTGGGGTTTCCATACTCCACATTCTTGCCAGCATCTTCTCTCTCTCCGAACAGGACGCAGAATCCGTTTCACCGTTCAAGCCTTTAACAATGTCCTCTCCAGTGCTGCTCCTCTACTTTTTCAAGAAAATTCTTCTTCTCTCTTTTCACTCGCAACAACAGCAGCAGATGCTGGTTATTCAATGGCTAGCTACTACACTTCTCTGGGTCTCTTTGTCATCTCTGTTCCTGGTCTTTGGTCCCTGATTAAACGATCTGTCAAATCCAAGGTCCTCCTATTTCTTCATTTTGTTCTCTCTCTCTTGGGATTGTAATTATTAATTAACGGTGAATTTTTTGGATGCAGATTGTGCAGAAGACATTTGTTAAGCAAGGAACAGAGGAGGCTAAACAGGTTGCTGGCGAAATTCTTTCATTCTTTACTCGAAATAATTTCGCTGTGTTGGATAGAGGAGAGACTATAACGTGAGTCATACTTTTTATTTCTCTTATATTTCTACCTTATCCTCATTTCCTTTGAGGCTCATAAATAATCCAAATGCCCCAGAATAAAGAATCTGGGTAATGGTGTTGAGTTTTCTTTTTAATATCATTAAAACTAGATAATTTGCCCAAAGAAAATGTGAAAAAATGTCCAGCTTATTGTTGTCATATTTTTTGTAAATAAATTAATTAAAAGATGGAAACACTATTTGTATAGTCGAGATCACTTTGAAAACCAGGTAAAATGAAATATGTCGCTCAAATCTAGCAAGATTCTCTGCCAACAAAAGAAAGAATGTATCCTCGACATTTGCCCGTTTCAACGCATAAGTTTCTACAAAGAAAAATCCTCCTCGTCAACAAATTCTTTGTCAATTCTTGGTAGGATAGTTCCCTAATCTTCAAAATTTGTTCTGTTTCCGATTAGAATGATCATATCCTATTAGCATGTGTAGGCAATTATATTTTGGCGATGACTTTATATAACTGAAGATGATACAATTACTGTAGTTTTCTAATTAATAAAAAAAATCATGAATATAACCAAAAAGAAGGATATATACTGATAATGATATCCTCAATTAAACCAACTTTATGCATAGATGTATCCTTGTTTCAATCTATTTACTGTTATTTGTATCCTGTTTTTAAATAAAGAAAAAGAATAAGCATCTTGCAAATAATCCTCCATCAAACCATAAGAGGACTAAACACAAATTCATTACATTCTAAGAAAATACAAAAACAATAAATTTTCTCCACTATAAAATTAAAAGAACAGATTAAACATTATATATTTGCCGAAGGCCCTATGGAAGGTCAAAAGACCAAATCAAATCTTAACAATTCTAGGGCTAAGTGTCATGACACTCTCCCCCACATGATGTGACAATGATCGCGGTGCAGTGCTGCTATTCCAAGAACTCCCGCACTTTGTCCTTGAACTACCACAAGTCTTCATACTTCTCCCATGTGGCTCCTTTCGGTGATTGGTCCCTCCAGTGCACAAGGAACATGGCAGTAGTAGGCTGTCCCTGTTTCCACTTGGCCTAGTAGTGGATGATGGCTTCAATATCTCTGTTGTGTGAGACAGTGACTGTGATAGGTGCCCGGCATGACTGTCCATGGCTTGGATCATCCTCGTCTTCATGGTATGGCTTGAGGATACTAGCATGGAAGACATGATGAACATTTAAAGATGGTGGTAGCTCAAATCTGAATGAGATCTTGCCCACCTTGGCAACGATCCTAAATGGGCCCTCGTACTTTCATACCAAGTTTTGGTGCATGCCTCGTAGTGCTTTGAAATGTCTTGGGTTAAACTTGACCAAGACCAAGTCTCTAACCTTGTAGTTCATGGGGTGACGCTTTTGATCGGCAAACTTCTTTCATCTTTTTCGCCGCCTTGTCTAAGTATGACTTGGCGGTGTCTAACTGCTCTTCAAAGCCCTTGGCCATGTGGTATGACCCTAAGCTCTTGCCCTTAAATGCAGTTGACAGTAAATGTGGAGTTTGAGGCTGTTGGCTTGTGGCTAATTCGAACGACGTCTTCCCGGTTGCCTTACTCCTTTGCAAGTTGTATGAGAATTGGGCTACATCAAGCAACTTGGCCCAATCTCTTTGATGAAAGCTCACGAAGTGCTTGAGATAGCACCCCAATATCTTTCGGCTAACCTAGCCTCCTCCGTCCCTCGGGACTAACAAGGGGTAGTATAGGAATATTCAACTATTGTCTATCGACTA
>JAOTQJ010000049.1:910766-955766 GCA_025642045.1 Solanum sejunctum | reverse complement strand
TAAGGAATGATCTAAGCTCAGTTACCGTAGTGGGTGTCTCCTATTCCTTGATGGCGCATACCTTAGCCTCATCCATGCGTAACTGGCCTTGACTTATGATATGCCCCAAGAAGTGCACTTTATGTTGAGCAAACTCACACTTCTCCTGCTTGATGTATAACTCGTTCACCCGCAAGACTTGGAACACCTTCTTCAAATGTTCAACGTGTTCCTCCAAGGTGTTGCTATAGATGATCATGTCATCCAGGTACACCATCACAAACTCATCCAAGCAAGGATAGAAAATCTTGTTCATCAATGTGCGGAAGGCGGCAGGTGCGGTTGGTTAAGCCGAAGGGCATCACCAACCACTTGTATGCTCCGCACCTCGTCACGCATGTTGTCTTTGGCTCATCCCCTTCTGCTATTCGTACATGGTTATAGCCCTTCCGGAGTTTCACCTTGGTGAAATACTTTGCCTGCCCAAGCCTATCAAATAGGTTAGCAATAAGCGAGATGGGTTACATATTTTTCAGGGTCACCTTGTTGAGCATTTGATAGTCTATGCATGGGTACAATGATCTATCCTTCTTCTTCTGAAATAGCACTGGTGCTCCATAGGGTGCCTTGAATGGACGGATATGGTCAGCCTTCGAGGAGCTCCTTTAGCTACTTCCTTAGCTCCTCCAATTCAGGTGGTGCCATGTGGTATGGTGGATAGGCGGGTGGCCGGCTCTCGGCTCTTGTTCTATCTTGTGATCTACCTCCTGCCTTTGAGGCAAGTGTCTCGGCAACTCTTCAGGGATCACATCTTTGTTCTCTTCGAGCACCTTCTCTATGCATCATGGCAAGGTCTCTTTGGCACCATCTTTTTCATCCAAGCTCGTGATAGTGGCCAAGTATGTCGGCTCTCCTTTCTTTAGGCCTTTCACGATCTGCATGGCCGACAAGTGGGCTAGACCTTCCAACTTTGGTACCTTGACTAGAGGCACCATGCAAGACCCTTCCTGTTCCATGACTAGTAGTTGTTGGAGGTAGGGATCTATCATTGTGTGGCACCATTGGAGGAATTCCTGCACAAGAATGATATCAAATATGTCTAAGGGGGCAATGGTAAAATTAGTCTTACCTTGACATCTCCCCAGTGTGATGTCTACCCTTTGAGCTACTTCGTACATAGGAGCAGGTGGGCCATTGATAGTCTTAAGGCGCGTGTTGCTTGGACTATGGCTTAGCCCCAACTTGGCTGTCGTTGACTTTGTCATGATGTTTGTCTCCGCTCTAGTGTCCACTATGGCGCAGGATGGCTTGCTGTTTGTGACTATATCCATGTATTGTGTCGGATAGTTCTCCCGCTTCTCCCGCTTCTTGGCGATGGCACCACATAACCCAATCATGCCCACTTGGTAGTGCCTAAGCTTTGTCCTTAGTATTGCGCCTCTTTCTCCTTGTGCTCGCGTAGTATGGCATAAAGGTTATTCATTTGTGGGCACCTGGCATAGCCATGTGGTCCTCCGCATATGTAGCAATTGCTTCCCTTAGACGACTGCTCCTTTTTCTCAACATAGCCCTATCGCCTGAACTTCTTGCCAGTGTTTTGGCTGGCGAAAGGCGACAAGGCTCTGCCTCGCCTCGCGGCGAGGCGAGCGGCAAGGCACTCGCCTTTTTGAATTGAGGCGCCAATTTATACCAAAATTTTAAAATATTTAATTGCATATATAAATATCCAAAATCTCAATAGCAATAACATATATTAGCAAATATTTCAATCCAAAAAAGCAAAAACTGATAATAGATACTAAAAGTCTAGATTGACAAACAATACTAGGAGTCTATTCTTCTTCAAGATTATCGAGATCTTCAAGATCAACATTAATTTCATTTTGATTATATTGCTCCTCATTTAGATCAATAATTTAATATAAATTAATATACAATTTTATCAATAAAGAAGATTACAATTTCTTTTTTAAAATATGGGCACTGGGCAGTATTCATTGAAAATAGAAAACTTGTCAAAACTCAAAAGAAACTTGTCATATGGGCACTGGCAGTATTCACTATTCTGTATTTCAAAACAGAGAAAGAAGGAAAAAAAAGAAACTGGAACAGAGATGGA
Source organism: Solanum sejunctum (assembly GCA_025642045.1). NCBI lineage: Eukaryota > Viridiplantae > Streptophyta > Magnoliopsida > Solanales > Solanaceae > Solanum > Solanum sejunctum. The sequence goes on along the minus strand of JAOTQJ010000049.1, from coordinate 953,668 downwards.
ACAGAAACTGGAGAAGAAGAAGTCGTGGACAGTCAAGTCGGGACCCATCACAATCACCGCATCGCACGACATAGATACTGATACCATCTTTGACTACCAGGCCAAGCGGAAACGGGGACAACCTGCTACTTCCATGTTCCTTGTGCACTGAAGGGGCCAATCACCAGAAAAAGCCACATAGGAGAAGTATGAAGACTTGTGGCAGTTCAAGGACAAAGTGCGGGAGTTCTTGTAGCAGTAGCATTGCGCTGCGATCGTCGCTACTTCAGGTGGGGGAGAGTGTCATGACCCGCCACTTAATCTTGACAAAAGGGGGAAGAATCTAGAGCCTTAGAGTGGTTTATAGAAGACTCTTGATCCTTGTAGATAAGTTTTGAAGTCCTTAGGATTTTCTAGGCTTGTGTGGAGTATTCTAGAGAAGGGACTAAAGTGTAAATATTAAGGGACTTGTAGATGTAAATTTTAATTACGCTTTGACAACAAGTAGGTAGTATAAATAGAGGGGGTCATTTGCTTGGCCAACCATCCAGAAATTATAAGATAAATCTTTCAAAGCAATATACAAGTCTTCTTTCTAAAGCTTTCTTATTTTCTTAACCTAGCGTTCCCTTAGCAGTCAAGATGAAAAGGCTTACTTCTATTTGCAAGATCATGAATGATTCATGAGCAAATTGACAAATGCCGCATGGAGGTCTTAGTGAATATCTAAGTCCGTGACAATGACTTCACCCTTGAGGAGAACGACCACATCTGAAAGGAGACGAGCGAGCGTCAGGCTGCGAAGTTTGAGATGAAGGAGACCATCACTTCCTTAGAGTGTTGGGTCATGGAGGCGTTGAGTAGGATGGAGTCCATGAGCGCCAGCATCGAGGCCATGAGTGCCAGGATGAAGACACTTGAGGAAGGCATGGCAGACGGGAGTGTGCTATGATTATTGGAGAAAGGGAGTCGAGGCTCCCAGACCACCGGTGTTTTAGGGCGCTCATGATGCGCAAGAGGTAGAGAATTTCCTTTAACACTTGAGAATTACTTCAAGTGTAACAAGGTTAAGTTGATGAGACAATTATCAACACAACCATGTTGTACCTGACGGAGATGGCCATGTTATGGTGGAAGCGAAAAAAGTCGGAGATAGGGAAGGGGCTATGCACCATCAACACATGGGAGTAATTCAAGAAGGCCTTCTTCCCGAACAATGTCATCTCTGAGGCGAAGCGAAAGTTCGAGGAGCTGAAGCAGACGGGTAGCATAAGGGCCTACGTAAAGGAGTTCACTACCATCACGCTCCAGATCCCCAACCTCACGGATGAGGACATGATGTTCCATTTCATGGACGACCTACAAAATTGGGCCAGAACGGAGTTGGAATGCCGACATGTTAGGACCATCAACAAGGCCATCACACAGGCACAAGCTTTGACGGACTCTTGGCATGACAGAGATCGATAAGAGGAGTTGAGAGGTAGTCGTGACCAAGGTGGGGGAGATGGTGGCAAAGGCAACGCTTAGCAGCCACATCTCAAGCATCATGACACCTGTTCGGAGGTCCGGGCAACAAAGCAGTGGAGAGGGCACGGCACAGCCAAAAAAAGAGTTTAAGTGCTACATATGTGGTGGGCCGCATAGCGATAAGAAGCGTCCCAACATTCTCTTTTGTATATATATAAGATAAGATACGTAAAAAAGTATCAGAAAACATTGTGACTTGGACAATTGCATCCTCCAGTTGTAGGTAGTATTATTTTCCCTAAGGCTGGATTTTAGTATGTGGAACTTCTTGCTTTTTATTTCTTTTGTTTTTCTTTAGCTTTTCCCAGATCAATTCCAGTGTAAATGATGTGAATAGCTTCGCACTAGTGTTTGTCTCTGACTTAAAGCGGCTGCAAACTGTGTCATTGGCTGCATAAATGTATCTTTCCTCATGTTTATTATTGAATGTAAAGTGGTCCTTCTTTTCCACTATTTACATCTGAGGTGCGCTGTAACTTTTTTTTCTTTTCCCCAAGCTTGTGCCTACTATGTTTTGAAAGCTGTACATCATCACCGCTGTTATTTGATCGTCTTCATATAGAGTGACACTGTTGCTGTTTTCACCTATCATGTTCTGTTTGCCCGTAGGAGGCCCTTTTTTCCAGAAAATTCAATGAATGCTTCTGATCCACAACAATGCTTTTTCTAGCAAGCAAAGGGGAGTTCTTTCATCTAACTATATATGTCATGCCTTGACCTCAGAGAGAGTTCTGCCTCAATAGGGGAAAGATAATTGATTAGAAAGACCTACAATGATTATTACAGCCTTTCTCTCTATTGATGCTGATTTAACTTTTGCATATTGAAGGTTCGAGGGAATGATGGTTCCAAGCCGAGGACAAGCAGCATTGTTAACTTTCTGCACCTGTATAAGTTTGGGAAGTGTTGCCCTTGTTCTTACTATAACAATTCCAGATGTAGGCAATAATTGGTTCTGGATTACTGCTTTAAGTCCGTTGGCGTAAGTACTGCTAATAGAAAAAAAATCTGTCAACCCTGATTGTGAATTATTGTTGATTGGACACCATTTTTAAATTGGGAACAGGGGTGTATATTATTGGACTCGAGCATCCAGAAAGGAGCAGATCAAGGTGCAAATGATAGTAGCAGATAATGGAAGCTTGTCGGAAATTGTTGTTCAAGGTGATGACCAAGAAGTAGAGAAAATGCGGAAGGAGCTACAGCTGAGTGAAAAAGGCATGGTTTATGTTAAGGGCTTATTTGAAAGATGATATTACTTGGTTTTCTTGTAAGATATATATGTCTAAAACATACTCCATAATTAGTCAATAACATTTTGATATTCCTATGTCATTCTTCTTATGTAACCTGGAAATTTCTAAGAAGCTGTAAATTAATCGCACAAGCATGTATTAATCAGAAGTTCTTGTGCAACAGGGTTGAATGTGTCTACTGTCTACTATTGGTGTGTAACTTTTTTCCTACAACACTTGGACCTCCTTTTTAACTTGAAAATATCCTAGTCATGAATCTTTCTTAAAATACATAACCGTAAGGAAAAGAGGCTGCAAAGATAGGGGGAGAATGAAGTCCCTGTATCATAATTAGTTTAACAGTGTAGTATGAAGGTACTTGGATATTAAGATGAATGACTGATGTGCCAACAACTACGGTATACAATTGAGCAATGAAAAGTCATGATAACATAACTCGCGCCTCGCCTCTGACAATATCATCAGAAGATTCTTCCGCTTGCTGGAGGAACTGTCAGTTCCAGTAAATAGAAAATGCTAAGCTCTTCAGATGTGGATTATGTAACCAGCATTATCCAACATCACTGCAAATAGATTCCTTGTTATAGGTTGTATTTCATTAGTCTCTTAGACGTGCGTCAATCAGTTTCAAACATCTGGCTTCTTTTGAGAAAATCCACATGAGTATTAAATTATATTAGTTCATGATTCAGTTATTCTAGAATCTCCTTTGTTAGCATCTTCTTTTACTATCCAGTCTGCTGGTTTATGATCTGATTAACTTAAGTCATTCAGGTAGGAAATAGCTAGATTATCAAGCATCTTATTCTTCTCATCATAGCGTGATGGTTCAAACAAGATTATGGACAGTATGTCTTCAAAGGAATTATGCTTACAAATGTATAGAAATGACTAGTTATACTATGTACACCTCAAATATGCTCTAAAGATTCTATTCTAAAGGATGGGATACTGCATTAGTTGCTTATGATGCCAGTAGTTAATTTTTACTGAATAAGCAGCCACAATCCTACGCTCTATTGTCACTTTCATTGTTCTGGCTTGTCAACGCCTGGGGAGCCCAACTGTTGGGAGGCAGAGCAGCACGGCCATAAATGCTGCCCATGCTCGTCTTTGAAACCAAGCTTGGTATGTTTAATACTGAAATTGTCAAAAATGCTCAAGTATGTACATTTTGAACTCCCGTATGGCACATGGGCAAGAAAATCAGTTGGCTGGTCAGCAGGATGATGAATGGTCCCTCACTAGTTTTAGTAATAACCGCAGCGCATCATAGTAATGAAAATAAGCAGGGACTTTATATTTAAACTTATTGGAATTAGTAGCTCATCACACACTTAGCCATGTAATTATATAATGATTAACCTATTATTATTATTAGTCAGTTATGGATGTTAGTGAAGTTAGTTATTGGTAGTGAGTACGAGTAGTGACAGCGGGATAGAGGGTAGTGACAGCTGGATAGCACTGGCAACAACTTACGTGACATATATATACATATGAGGGCCTCATTCTGTAACAAGCTCAATCAATAAGATTAAAATTCCCAATTCAATTCTTTCACTGAAATTTAATATGGTGTCAGGGCACTGAATCAATGTAATTCGGATTCACAACTTTAGGTCTTGAGTCCTTCAAAGCTTTTACCATTTATAGAGCATGGGTTGAATGGAATCAGTATCAGGAAAAAATGTTGCAGTTGCAGCTTCAACTGATACTCTTGAAGAAGTTGAGAAGAACCATAATCATCCTTTGTAGCTTCATCCATCGGACACTTTGAGTATACTGGCCTCAATCCAACTCACAAGAACTATAAGAACTTGGGTTTCGGGAGGCCTTAACTTTCATGACCCAAGCCTAGGATCTAGGTGCGACATGGTGAATGGAAACCCAAAGATATCTAAACAAGTTACATAGCATACATAAGCCCATCCTTGATTGCGGAAACGTAGTTCAAGCATCATTTAATCAAACTAAGAGGATTTGAAACTTAGGATACAAGCTATGGGAATAAGGTGTAAGGAGTTCCATCATTCAATATCATCAACACATAGACTCAGGGGAAAGGATCATGGGACACACTGTATGGGGAATAGCGGCTTAGGAAGGGACCACTTGCCATCAACATCAAAAACAACATACAAGGATAGGGACTAAAGGGATATCATCATAGATACATAAGTGTCGCTTCAGTCAAACATAACCAATCATCCAACAATACCTCTAAGCATGAGTGCAACGGAGGTCAAGACATGTCTCCGCCCACCCTCTAAAGTAGATAACAAAGATAATAAAGTCTTAGCTTAAGCAAGATAGAAAATAGTTGTTGTCCCCGAAATGGAGGACTCACCACAAGCAGATCTCCAAGCAAACGTACTAGCCACGAGAAGGTGGATGAATAGGAGCTCTGGTCCCAACATGGTTAGATCATGTAGGCATAAAGTATGCGTTAGTACTTGTTGGAATATACTATGTATGCGAGGTGCAATGCATCAAGAGATCATAAGCCATAATAATCAAGATGCATAATCATATACATAGATAATACTCAATATGACTTTGAATGATCAATGCCTTAGTAAAAACACACATAGAAGACAAACATAATCTCATAACATAGAATACATATGTGGGAAGATACTAGACCTGACAATTAAAATCATGCGAGCTACTACATGTGATGTCGCCCAAGTTACACCTCCTTTTAAGAGGATAAAGCGATCTCTATTAAGAAATATAACCTAACAAAGGTTAGGGTCGAACCCACAGGGAATATGTAGACTCAAGAGAATTCACTGATTGCAATTCGAATGGTTAACCAACTTATTTTCCCAAAAGGTTTTTTTTGCAATAATCAATGATAATTATAACTAAACTATCACAAGAGAGAAGTCAATATGGAGAGAAACTAGGGTATTGTGTTCCCCATGATTCCCCAACTCAGTATTATCGAATAACCTAATTCTTTTCTAGTGTATAACATGCAGGATGGTAAGTTATGTTCACTAAGCCCTTTGATCAAAGGTGGGAGGTGAATTTTACTATGTGACTTGGCCCATCTCCACAGTGTGCATTACTAACCCTTGCCTATTAGTCCCAGTACAACCTCCCCTTGGCCCAATTTGGTTGATTAGACGAGAACACGTCAATCGAATCCCGTTAATTAATCTCTTTTTCTATTCATTAGTACCATGGTCCAATCAGTAACACTAGGCGGGTTCTAATGTTGGCCACCACTAGAAAACATGCAAAACGAAGAGAGTTAATTAATCCATGCATATACACCTTCCAAGAATCATGAACTATTTAGTTTTACTTTGTTATTTCTTCATGGTTCCCACAATCCTAGTTGTGGATTTAGCTAGTCATTGTAAGTGTAGATGCAAGAATTATGAATTGAGAAAATATAATTGAACACTTGCACAATAAATTAAGAACAAGAAAATCCAAATTCAATACGAATCACAAGCTTCAAGATAAAATTCAAACACAAGTGTTCTCAAAATCTCCAATATGATCTTACAATTTTCTCTCTCTAATTACTGAGTTCTCTGAGTACTAGGCGAAAACTTCTGAAAAATAACCTAAAAAACCCATTTATAGTAATTAAATTCAAGTGCTAAACAAAATAGGAGAACTAGTCGGCACGCCATACGAAAGGCATTTATGGGCCGTATTACATTCCACCTTCCGTAATTGGTGTCTCATACTCAGCTGCTGGAAATTTTGGACTTCAACTCTAGACACCCCTCTATGACTCGTAAAGTGATTCACGACCTGTAAAGGGGGTTTCGTCTGATGAAACTCCTGAAAGTCCAAGTCTCTGATCCTCAGGGCACGAACCATCTTCTATAACTCGTAAAACCTTCTACGGCTCGTCCGCATGTTCATAGAATAAACTTCGGAAAACAGCCCCTCACTATAATTGTTCATGAAATCACCCTACAACCTATAGAATGATTTATGGCCCATAAAGTGTCTCGTATAACAGCAAAAATTAGCAACTTCTACAATTTTCCCCAAAATCAAGGCCAACCTGTAATCCTGCAAATATAAACACAAAAATACATAAAATCAACTAACATTGCATTGAGAACACATAAAATTCTAAGTTTTAAGTATCAAAAGTGTTGTATTTTTGTAGCACATCAACACCTTCAACTTAAGCTTGTTGTTTGTCCTCAAGCGACAAACTCAATCCAAATAGATAATACTATAACACACAGACCTAAACCCAATGACATACATCACATAAAGCTCAAACCATACACCCACACCAACTTTTCAAAACAGGATCAGATAACTATCTAGCAAACCAATACAAACTAGTGCATGTGCCAAACAACTATGACAAGCAAGGTATTATCAACAATCCACAATCACTGAACAAGTTTAGTGCTAACAATGCAATGCAAGTGCCCTCATAGAAAAAAGTCCCATATTTGACACTCAAATGATGTTTTCATGTTTTACCTTGGGTTTATGCAAGATCACTTACTCTCACAAAAGATATTCATGCACTATGTCTAGTACCATAGACTTGCCCTATAATCATAATTAAGACCTTCAACTAACTGGATAAGGATCACTTTAGGACTTTCTAGGCTTGGAACGTAGGCTCAGGGGGCTTTGGTGTGATATTATGGGAAAATAGTGACTAAAGGCCCTCCTTGAAACTTCATTTTTCTACACTTTTGCCCTACCAACTCTGTTATTTTTACCTTATTCTCTCTTTTTCCTATTTCAAGCTTTTATGGGTGCTTTCTTTTCATTTTTAAACTTTTTGCCTTGTTTTATACTTCATTTTGCTTTTTTTAGTTTACACTAAGACATCACTTATGTTTCTTGCACCCAGTACATGATTTCCCTTATTTTTGTGTTTCACCCTTACACCAACCACCCTCAACTTAGGCTTTTGGCCTATGTTAAGGTGCACAATATCCATCCTCAGAACCAGAGCCACTTTTGGTAGCCCTTCTGAACTTAGGCTTTTTGCCACAGTCAAGGTACACAATGTTCAAGGAAGGACCGGGGCTATTTTCAGGATTTTACAACTAACAAGACTAGGTTAATCAGGTGTTTTCAAAGAATAGGTACATGTTAGGCTCAAACATTAGGAACAAGGGATATATCATATTTTGGTTGGTCATTTTAGGCTAAGAGGACTAATAAGAACAATGTCTTAAGATCCATTCCTAATCTAATTAATCTACAATCCAACTTAGTGTAACAGGGCAAGTTCTGAATTAGAGAAAAACACATGAAATTTAGCAACTTAGGCTCACATCACATGGCACTGCATACATTATCAACGAAAGACTCTCTAATCATGCTCTTTGTCTCAATTTACCCTCACTTATCAGAACAAATATTATCACACACCTAAACATGCATGGTTGCTATCAAAGTACTAATCTAACGTTTTTTGGTAGGTGTCATTTTTCAAAGAAAACACAAAAACATGCTATATGCCATGCGTATTGGTACTATATGCTACAAACACTAATTAAACCTCCTAAACATGCTGGTTCAATAAAAAGTAAATATCCACGGGAAAAAATAACACAGACATGAAAACCTCGAGATCAAAAATTATGGTAGTTATGGACCCAAGCTACTCAAACTTCATTGAGGCCCATAACTACCCACACCCCATTGATGCATTGTCCCCAATGCACAAAATTAAAGCAAAATAAAACATAAGGGATAAAAAAGCATACCTAGGCGCAAAGAGCTAGTGTGTGGCTAAGTCTGGCCACCCTCCTCCTATGGGGTAGTCTGCTCAAAAGTAGTACTTTGTCCAAAGTGGCCAGTACCCCTCACCTGTTCTAACTCTTGAGCTCATTGTATCTCCTCCTCCTGTTTCGATCTCCTCAAGACAAGCTCAAGCTCCTCCTCCTTTGTTATCCCCTCCTAAAATCATATAACATCGGGATCATCGTCCGAGTGGGGTCTCTTGTTATGGGAAGGCTGAATGGGCTTAGCAGGAGCAAATAAATCAACCACTGGCACCGAAGGTATAGTCGCAGGTAGTGTAACTAGTGGCTCGAGTGCTACTATTATGTCAGCTCAAAGCTGCTGGATCTCCGTCTACATAGTCGACAAATCTAAAGGCCATACCTCACTCAATCTCTGTTGTACCCTCTCCTCAAAGGCATCAATACGGGCAACCACGGTAGGGATACGGTCCTGAATAGAAGTGACTGCGAATGCCTGCATCCGGCCCTCTGAGTCTGACATGGCTTGGTGGTCCCATGGCCTAATCTGATGAACAAGATGAATTAATTGCGACTCAGCATATGATAACCTCTGCACCAAGGCTTGTATATATGCGACGAACATGTAGACCATACCCAAGGTAGTAGCCTATGAAGTCGTGGCTTGTGGAGTAGGAATAGAAGTAGAGGCCCTTTCTCCTCATCTACCTCGGGCTGTAGGGGCCTCTCCTCATTAGTAGCAACTGTAGTGGTAGTAGTCTATGAACCCTCAGGCGTTGGCGCTAGGGTGACCATCTCATGCATAGGTGGAGGTTGTGCTCGCCGGAGTACCATCGAGTTCTCTTCAGCCTTGATCAAGCTGGGATCCAATATACGCTGGGCCTCAATCAACTTGTCTAGCTGGTGCAAAATCTCCATCCTCGGCTATAAATAGAGGCTGTATATCAAGCAAGGGAATAGGATAAAGCTGGACCTCTTCAGTGTGGCCTTATAAATATGCTCAGCAATGAGACATACTAGTCGATATCATAGTCTGCTAAGATGCTGGCAACTAAAATCGCATGATTCAATGTCAGAGTATTATCAACAAGTGTCAGTCAGATGCATAAATGAATAACCACCTACCAAGACTTGGCAGGGAATCTAAGCAAAGCCTTGATGATAAGCTCTGAGTGAGTGGCGACCCATGCAGGTATTAGACCCTGCTCAGCAATATACCCAGCCACCATCTCATCAAAGTGGCTCGTCGCTCTAGATCTTTTATCACAAGCGGGTCCCTCATCTGCCCTACCCTATAGTCAAAATCATGGTGGATTTTGGGGAAGGGAACTCTGGTTAAAACAACATTTGACAAATGGTGGCCTTCAATATATCCACCTGCCGGACCCTCACTCTTGTCTTGGTTAGTCTGGGCTGAGCGAGGGGCTTCTTCCCCTTGGGAAGAGTGATCTAGATAGTGGCTGCATGAGGCATAAAGCTCCCTCACCATGGTCAGGGAGTATCATCCAAGTGCATGTGTAAGACACTGAATCCCATACTGATTCATCGTGTCCTGGAGGCCGGGGACACTAACTAGTCTGTCTACTATGACTCAGGGCTCCTCAAAGATGGAGCGAGCTGGATTACCCCCCTCTTTTGGATATATACCCTCCACATATATCTCATGCATGCCCTTGACACACCACCGGCTATTAAGGGCATCTGGTGTAGATGGTAATGATCAGGGTGCGACGTAGGACTCTTATTCTGATCCATCCTTAGAGTTTCCCTCAGTATTGGACTCATCTCTAGATGGAGTTATCTGTGGTAAATCCTTCTTGTCACTGCCTCCTTTCTTAGACTGGGGAGTGCGGGCAACAAGAGCTGGAGTCTGCCCAGCTCTGATAACGGCTCTGGTATGTGGTCGAGCCACATTTGGGTCCGGGATGACATCTAGCACCTTTAGTGAGCCACTCAGGTAGTGGCCTACTCATCATCCAAAGGCTCATCTCTGAGCCTCCTCTACATGGCCCTGATCTCATCACGTTTGGCATTTGGGGCCATAGTACCTAAAACATAAACAAATACGCACCATGTTTAGCCCTACAAATCAATGATTGGGATGCAAAAGTCCTCTAAATTAAGTTGTAGAAGGATTCTACGAAAGCTCCTTTACGGGCTATAGTAGATATTACGGGTCATAAAAAGCTTTTGTAAAATAGTGGTTCACATAATTTTTGTTATTAAGAAAGTCTACGAGACCATGTACGACTTGTAAAGTGGTTTATAAGTCGTAGACTGGATCGTAGAGATTTTTAGTGAGTAATTACTTCCAGGCAAGGATTTGTGAGACCTGTCTATGAGCTGTAAGGTAATTTATGACTCATAGATGGTCTGGTCTGATGGATATACAGAAACATCAAGTTTTCTTGCATGAAGGGCAATAACGACTTGTGGATAATCCACGGGCCATAAAGGCTACTCATGGACCAGAAAACTCAGTCATCTAAGTTCCTAACCCCATCACAGGGACCCTAAATGACTTTTTCAACAAATATATTAAGCATTGAAGAAAAAACATACATACTCACATGATTTCCATACCACAACCATTACCCTAAACATGTTCTACAGACACACCCGTCATCGAAAGTGATTAAGAATGATTTATCCTACAATTTTGACTACCTATGATTGATTTCAATTAGATCATGCACCTATATCATCACCCATCAATTCACAAACACGATCATTCAATCACACATGGTGATTGACTCAATAGGCATAAACAACTATCCAAAATATTCACACAAGGCCAAAGTGCCCAATTCCGGAGTTAGACAATAATTCAAACACAGACAACCTAATTTTAACTAACACAAATAAATTCAACATGGTTTTTATTTCCAACCACCATTCCCAACACAATTTCCAAATCAATCATCCAAAATAAGGCAAATTAAAGGTTTTAATTTAATTGAAAACTTACCAAGGTTTGCGATTAAGTTGAAGAAGATGAACGAGGTGACTAGGCGCGAAACCATAGGTTGCCGAAAACTTGCCAAAAAATAGGTGTACGATGGTCAATGGTGCTCGCATTCACAAGGGGGAGGGCTTGGTAAGGTTAATTTTGTAATTTAGGTCAAGAATGGGGTCAAAATAATTTGACTCCATTATTTATACCTTGACCGGGTCAATTGAAAAGTTAATGGTCCTAGACTCTATGAAACCCCTACTACGGACTGTAGATTTTTTTACAGCTTGTAAATCATGGTTTCATAGAACATCCAAACCTAGATTTTGGGACTAGGTTTCATGGACTAGTTTATGAATTGTAAGGTGATTTACAGTTCATAGAGTTGGTCATAGAGACTTTAACACTTAGCAAAATATTCTAGAAATTTACTTAGGGTCCACGAATCCCATTCATGACTCGTAGTTTGATCTACAGGTTATAAAGTTGGCTCATAGATTGGAGTGCATAATTTTTTTGCTCACCAGAAATATCTACGAATGGCGTATGGGTCGTAAAATGTATTACGGCCCATAGACCCAGTCGTAGAGATACTTCTTGATGCTATTTTTAGCCAAAATAGCTGATTTAGTCATGTACCTGCATACTCTTCATAGAGCACATTGTTACCCTATATGCAGCCATCCAAATGTCCAAAATTACAATCAAAATACAAGAAAAAACTACATGTGAATCCAAAATTAAAAATTACCCAATAACTACACTATTACAACAAAAACCTTGGGTTGCCTCCCAAGTAGCACCTGATTTATTGTCGTGGAACGACATGAAGAAATTGGTTACTCAGACTTTATCAATCACCTAGACTTCACTCTTCAAATCATCTATATGCTTTACGGATTGATAGATATTGAAGATAACTTCTTCGTCATTTAATCTAAACCTGAGTTGACCGGCTTCTATATCCACTAATGCTTGCTCAGTGGCTAGGAATGGTCTTTCTAAGATGATTGGGTCGTTGAAGTCAACTTTTCAATCTAGGATCACAAAGTTTGTAGGGAGTATGAACTTCTCATCTTTGACTAGCACATTATACAGTATCCCCATAGACTTCTTCACTGTGTAATCAGTCATCAACAACTGTATGCTCGCTGGGGTAGGGGCTCCCAATGCAAGCTTCTTGTAGACCGCAAGGGGCATCAGGTTAATGCTGACACCAAAATCACATATTTCCATTGCAAACTCTACATTTCCAATGGTGCAGGATATGGTGAAAGCATGTGGAACTTCTCACTTCTAAACCAAAGACCTCATAGAAATAATATTGCAATGTTGAAGCTCTAGGGAGAGCTCCTGACTCACAATGCACTTTTTCATGACCAAGTCCTTCATGTACATAACATACCCTAACATCTTCTCCAATGCCTCAATGAGAGGGACGTTGATGGAGAGTTGTTTCAACATGGAGAGAAAGTAGTTAAATTTTCCTTCCTCAGAAACTTCTATAAGGAGTCTGACAAGCAAAAGCTCCAGAACAACATTTGTAACTTCAAAAGATTGCGAAAAGAATCTTTGGTACTGGCTTGGGAGAGATATAAATAGTGTTTGGCAGCAAGTCAGAACCATGGTCTGACAAGGCTAGCTTCTATCGAGCACTAACTTTGGAACTACAAGGACAGGCTGACACATTATTCAGAGGAGATTGTTAGGAGTTCGTAAGGAGACTGTTTAATGAGATAATTAAGATTATAGACAAGCTATCCATAGTTGCCCAAGTCTACCCACCTTCAAGGTCAAGTCAGACCAACTTGTAGTGCACCTACAAGAGCCTCTAGTAAATGAAAAAGTGAAAATGCGACACATTGAACAAGGCTACCCTATCAACACTGTATCACGGATAAAATGACCCAGATTGAGCATATCCTCGAACAAGTTCTGACCAAGGTAAATGAGCAAGATGACATTGTCAGGGATATAAAGTTTGACTTCCTCAAATGTAATTACAAAGTAGAACAACACACTATATCGATGCAAAGTCTAGGTGATAGGATTGAGCAGCTCGCTGAGCAACTAGATACACTGCAAGATGAACAAAGGAAAAGCAAAAGAAGCAGTGATGGAACCCATGAGGAAGTCTGAGTACTCATGAATGACTGAGTCGAGTCACAATATTAAACAAGGCGCTTCTTGGGAGGCAACTAATTATCTTTTGTGCGTTGTTTTATTTTAAGACATTTTATCAATTTTTTAATAGCCAATTTGTAAGTTAATAGTGTATTGAAATTGTTGAGACTTTGTACCAGTTGTATCAATTGTTATTTTGGTGTATTTTAAGTGATTGGTTGCAGGAACAAACCAAAAGTTGAAGAATTGATAAATCATGCTTTGTGGCGGCTTCTACGAGCAGGCCTACGAGTTGTAGTGAGGGTTATGACTTGTAGTCATGCCTCGTAGAGAGAACAATGACTATCAGAAAGTGGTACCCACACTACGAACCAACCTTATGAATCGTAAGTGGGGTTCGTAGTGCTTAGGTATGAAATCAAAATTTTCTAAGTGTTGGGTTTACTATGATATTGGGACCCACGAGTCATAAGTCATCATACAACTTAGAGTCGGGTCTTATAAGACCAATCTGTAGAATTTTAAAGGATGTATCGTCTTGAATTTTAAGAGATTTGCATCTCTTGGCTCTTCGTGCCCCTTCTTGAAGTTCTCCCTTTCAGTTTTTAACTTCCCCCATCATTCCCTATCATTATTTCACCCACATTTATATTTTCACCCACTAAAATTCCTCAGAAATTGAAGTGTGCACCAAGAACTCTGCTGATTTTTCTTCTTATCATTCATTTATTCAACTGGTAAGTTTTCATGATTAAAATTGGTTTATCTTGGAATAAGCTCTTGTCAGATGGATACATGGATGAATGTCTTAGGACCATAGTCATGTCAAAATAATTGTGACAGTAAGGATAATATGATATGAAAGTGTTTGCTTGCTTGTAACGGAGTCTTGGGGGTCTATCCTTTCTTGGTGAATGATCTTGTGTTTTGTTGCATACTTTATTAGTCATTACCATATGAAGATCATGTGGGACTAAAATGGTGGATTGAGAGGTGTTACCATTTTGCTTTCAAATATATGATAATGCTGATACCTCTGAAAGAATTTAGAACTGTTAAGGGTTGATTATTACTTTGTTTTGTTATGACTGGCGATGAAGGATGTTTAGATTTATCGCAGTGTCGTCCATGCCTTTGTATTGTAAATTTCTGTGCTTGCTTGAGTTGTTATTGGTCTTAATGGAAAAGTCGTAGACATCTGAGATGCATTTTGTTTTTTGCTACGATGACTCATTATGAGTTGTAGTTTGCACTACGAGTGGTAGTGACCCCTCATAGAAGGCAACAGTCATTTAGGGTGCCTTATCATTTTCCATGCGAGAAATACCTGACTTGTAGGACCTGTTATGGGTCAGATGATGATCACTCCACCTCTAATGCGAATTCTTTTAAGGTGTCTTAAGCTCATTCAGAAGAGACTATTCCTCCACTAACTGATAATTCAGCGTACACCGTCACCTCCACCGACCCTCAAAACACAAGGTGGTGAGTTGAAAGAAATCTATGATAAGGGATTGGAACTTAAGAATCAAGGGAGGCTAGTGCGAAGATTTCACGAGGAGGAAAGGTTGAAAGACTCAAGGTTGAAAGGGCGTGCTACGTTTAGAAGCTGACATTGACTGCCATGGATTAGGATGGTTATCACAAATGCTGGGGAAGTATGCTCCTTACTTGGTATTGGAATTCTATGCTTCGTATTATGCTACTGTACATAGCAACCTTTTGAGACTTATGAAGTCCATTGATTCACCACGGTTGAGTGAAGTCATGGTCAGGGGCGAGATAGATAATATCTCAGCAGAGACTATTTGAAGGGTGCTATTTAGGCCAAATTACAGAGCCCCATACTCCACAACAGAATATGACCATAGGATGGTAGACATGAGGAAAGAAATTAAGCAGAATGATGTTGGGCTGAAAATGGAATTGTTAAGGTGGATAGAAGGCCAAGTTTGCGAGGAAGGTGTCGAGCCAATATGGGTTACAAACCATGCTAAGCATATTCTAAAGGCCCATCTCTCATTTAGGAAAAAGTTCTAGTGGTCTATTATTTGGATGTGCATCAGGCCCACATTCACGGATAATGTGATCACATTAAAGAGGGTCGTGTTATTGGCGAGCATCTTGGTAGGGTATGAAATTGATTAGGCTCGAGTTTTAGTAGAACAAATTCATGAGTCAACAATTCGCACTCATCAGGTATTGCCATTCCCCATTTTTATTCATAGACTATGCAAGGAGGTGGGTGTAATGGTGTCTCTTCACTTGGACCCTCATGTAGAGGCTTTGCGTACGATGGATCCCAGCCTAATCAAGGCCGGCAAAAACCCAATAGCCCTACAGAGAGCTTCCCACTTCCTATCCCAGAGCTATTTTCGATCAAGCCACAGGTTCCAAGTTTACCTCTAGCTCCTACAGGTACTACTCCGGCTACTATATAACCCACACCAACAACCGAGATCGAGTCTACACCATCCACCAACATCCCAACACTAGCAGCAACTACATTTCAGGTTGACCCTCTTTTCTCTATTGTTGCTTTTTAGGCTTTATTACATAGGGTGGCTATAGCAAAGGGCAGGCTATGAGAGTTATCAGCACAGGTCTATATAGTAGTTAGTTAATGATAGAGTCTGAGTAGTTGATGCATAGGTCGATGCATTTGAGGCTAGAGGCTTGAGGGTGATAGGCCTACCGACATGAGTACAGTGACTGATGAGTTGGATAAGTTCAAGGCTGACTTGTTACAGCTATTGGTAGCCTCTATTCTATCCCAGAAGTAGCACCAATAGGTAATGAGGCATTCGATTGGCTCACCGACCGTCCGGACACCAGCGGGAAGAGGCCCCTTGAGCATGCTGATCTAGAGCCAACCCGAAGAGGCCGAGACCTAAGAAGGAAGAGCCCATACCTAAGGAGGTGGTGCAGGGTCACTTTTATTAGTGGCTATTCAGAGAGAGAGAGCACAACACACCCCAGCTGGAGAGGGTCCTTCAGTAGAGGAGGAGAGGCAACCTTAGGACCCCACAGATCAGCCTGAGACTGATGCTTGATTCACCTTGATGTTTGACTTCTTTTGACCCCACTGCTCATTTTATTATGATTGGATACTTTGTTTTCTTTTCATACAATCTTTTTATTTTGTTGGTTTTTGGTTGTGTTTAAATATGTTTATGTTGGATGTTATTTTTACTTCTACTTTGGATGTTTATTTTTGGTTTTTAATGAATGTATGTATGTATTTCTATGTTATTGTGTTTTGATTTTGTTTTTGTCTTTACTTTGAGGACAAAGTATCCTATTCTGGTGGGGTGGTGGAAGTTATGGATTAAGGTAAAGTCTAAGTAGCCTCAAGTCCATAACTTCCTTTATTTTTGATCTCAAGGTTTTCTTGCCGTGCTTCTTTTTCCTTCTGGATGTTTATTTTTCTGTTGAACCGGCATGTTTAGGTAGTGTAGATAATGGGTAAATTCATAGTAATGTTATCTTTTGGCATATATATATAGTTCTTAGATTTGTTTTAAACTTTTGATGCAAAAATTGGGTACCCTCAAAATTTTTGAGGTTGTGAGATTTGATGCCTTCATACATTTGCAAGTATCTGGCAATGTTTGTTTTGATATTGTAAAGGCAAGATGAGACTTAAAGAATGACCTATGAGTCTATACTTGATTGTGAATACAATTGCCATATGTATTGTGAGCTTATTTTGCTGCATATATGCATCTTGTATGGACTCAGAACTTGCCTTGTTACTCTAAAGTTAGTTTGTTGATGTGGTGGATGTGGAAGGGATCTTAGGCCTTTGTTCCTTGAGTGAAACCACTTTTAGCCTAAATGACCCACCAAATGAGCAAGTGAATTCCTTGTTCCAAACGTTTGAGCTTATCATGTACTCATTCTTTCTTGATACCATGCTAGCTTAACCTTGTTTGATGAAATACCTTGATATGGGCCCTGGTCTATCCTTGAACACATAAACCTTGATTGAGGCCAGAGGCCTAAGTTGAGGGTGGCTGCAGTTAGTGGCCCTGGTTTGAGGCATAGATATTATGCACTTCACTTGAGGCTAAAAGCCTAAGTTGAAGGTGGCATTTATTATGGCAAAGTAATAATAATAAGGTGGTTAGTTGAGAAATCAAGAAAGAAATGAAAAAACATGAATCGAGTGAAGAAAAAAGAAAAGAAAAGTGCCTTGAGTTGAGAAAAAAGTAGCAAAAATTGAGTTCAAAACCAAGGCTCAGCTGCAAAAAAGAAAGAAAGCACTCAAGAAAATACCAAAATAGGAGAATAAGGGTGGATTAGTTTAAAAAGGGGTAGATTATGAAAGCAAAAAGTGTTGGTAAACACGATTCAAGAATAGCTTTAGTCACTATTTGCCCAAAATACCTCACCAAAGCACCCTGAATCGATGTTACAAGCCTGTAAGTCCTAATGTGATCTACCTTTACTTTATTACCAAGCCTAAAAAATGATTATAAGGACAAGCTTATGGTGTTAGTCATTGCGCATGAATTTCAATTGTGAGAGTGAGAATGATTCCTCAGTCCCTGATTCCTGAATTTTCTTGAGTAAATATATGGGACTTCTTTCTGGTGAGGGCATTTACACTACTTGAGTAGCATGTGACTATACCAGTGATAATGGACAGTTGATGCTCCTTTGCTTGTCAAAGTTGGATTATCAGGTATTTCATGATGTTCTGGTTTGCTCATAACTTGGCAACCCTGTTTTGAAAGTAGTAACTGGGTACCTGAACTTAATGAGATGTTGTATATGCCAATGATATAGATGCTATGTATTTCTCTTTGTCTGCATAGATTGAGTCGTCGCTTGAGGACAAGCAACAATTCTAAGTTGAGGGTTTTGATGTGTTGCAAATTATTGCACATTTAGTGCCTAAAATAAGGGATCTTGTGAGTTCTTAAAGCGACTTTTTAGTGTTTTAATGTGTTTTTGTGTTAATCTTGTAGAAAAGTTAGGTTGGCATGATTTTAAAAAAACATTGTAGATTTTGCTAAAGCATAGGCCATACGAGCCCTCCTACGAGCTGTAGTTCACGCTATGAGTCATAGGTTGTGTCATAGTAGGAATCGGAGACCAAAAATTAAAAATCTGCAAGTGAAGGTCACCTCTACTAGCCCAGCCTATGAGTCGTAAGACACACTACGGCTCGTATAGGTGGACTCATAGCAAGAATCAGAGAGCCAAAATGTTGGATGAAAAATTAAAGACCAAGACAACGAGACCAACATACGAGTCGTAGCTCGAGTAACGACTCGTACCTAAGGGTCATAGAAGTTCAGTCCAAGATTCAAAGAATCTAAAATAAGACCCCTACTATGATTCGTAGGCAAACCTGCGAGTCGCAACTGAGAAATTTACAGATGCCAACTGTCTTTTCTACATAATTCCTAGGTTTTTTTTGTAAATACTATAAATAGTTTAAGTTAGGTTCTTGAAGGGAGTTTGAATAGTAGACATTTCTCCATTATATTTTGAAGCTTTTCTCAGGTTTTTAGAGTAGATTATTATTATCTTTGGGAAACCCATTTCGGGGATTGTAAATCTTGCTTTGTATCATTATTGATCAATCAACCTTGCGGGTTTGCTCTTGTGGTACCTATCTCTTTCATTGTTATTGGTGAAACTCTCAACTATGTCTATTATGTGCATTTTTATATGTTTTATCTTAGCCATGAGCAGCTAAACACCTACAACTTGGTGTTGTGGGAACCATGGGTAATTGACTTAAGATGACCTAGGTTTTATGCATGTTTATGAATGGGGTTTTGCATGTATTGTATATTTCCTTTAATGATTAATGTTGTTTGGTGGTGACCAACACCAAACCCTGCCTACTATCACGATCCCAACCAAGATACTAACAAATAGGAAAAGGGAAGTAGATGACATGATTTGGTTGATGTTTTCCCATCTAATCGACCAAACCTGACCAAGAGGAAGTTGACTGGGATAATAGGTAAACAGTTAGTTGGCATGCCATGGTGGCTGACCAAGCGCCACGGTGAAATTCGACCTTCACCTTCACAAGAGGGCTGGAAGAACCTAAGTTGCCATCCTGCATGCGATTCACCGATCATAGTTGTGTTATCTAGGGTAATTGAGTTAACGAGCTAAGGGGAACACAAATTCCCAAGTTTTCCCCAAAATTAAGTGGTTTCCCGGATTTGAATTAGTTTTTAGTTTATGTTATCTTTGAATCACAACAACCTCATCCCCTCCATCTAGATATTGTAGTTATAGATACTAGGAATGATTAGTAATGAAATCTTATAGTCAAACCCTATATTCCCTGTGGATTCAATCCTAACCTCGGTTAGATTAATTACTGATAATATAGCGACCACTTTCTTATTGGAGTGTGGCTATCACCATCACATATATCTAAAAATTCATTTGTTGTTCCAAAAATCGGACTTCATATTTATGATTAAGGGATCAAAATTAGGTGAAAAATGGTCTAACCTCGATTTAAGAGTGAAAGAATAACAATTATAAATTTTTAAGGGAGGATTTCCTATGAGCTATTTGTGATGCTTCCGTGACGCACCTTGGGCGCGCTTTAGTACAAATCCCTCTCCGCATCCTCTCCACAATGTGGAGGTGAATTTTCACCTGATAGTTTTTCTTGTGCGGCCAAAAATATTTTAAGTTTTGGAACCCAAGTTTCCCAACTGTGTTTTTATCTATACTTAGTCAAATTTCACCCTTATATCATCCTAAACATTTTCCAATGCTCTCCAAAACACTTAACCATATTTTCACTCCAAAATTCAAGACTCAAAACCCTTATCCGAATTTAAGGATTCTCTTCAAGCTTCAAGTCTGCATTGTCAACCTTCACCAAGGACTTCTCCAAAGATAAGGTATGTGGTGTTGAATAGGGTCCTTCCACCCACGGTTCCTAAGCCCCCATTTTACTAATGTTGCATGATTTAAAGTTGATTTTACTACACAAACAACCAAGGGGTTTATACCTTGAATAGCTAGCTTGGTCTCTTCTACACATATGCTATTCTATATGAGTATGGATTACTTAAGCATGATTTACTTATGCATTGATCATACATGTCAGATTGCTATATTACGCCTATTGCCTATCATTATGCATGTTGACTATGAAGCTTATCTTTTGTTGCACTGCATCCCACATACTTAGTACATTCAAACGTACAAATGCATACTCTTGCTTACATGATATTACCATCTAGGAACCGGTGCCCAAGTTGATCATCCTCCTCCTCCACGTGGCTAGACGGTGCTATTCCAAGCTTATTGGTAAGTCCTCCATTTAGGGGACTTTGGTTTATGTTTACCTCTTATCTATGAATTGAGACACTATCTTATGTTCTATTTTTTTATGAGGGTGAGCTCGCTTACCTTGTCTTGGCCCCCACTCTATTTATGTATGTAGAGATGTTTGTTGGACAAGTTATGTAATTATGATACGAGCTATGATTCCTTATCTCTTGATCTTGATGTGTTGCAAAGCTTTCCCTTAGCCCCAATGCCCTAGTTTATTCTACATGTCTTTTATATGCTTCCGTGACCAAAGATGTGTAATGACAAGTTAAGAGGCTTATTTGGGGTTCCTTTGGGCTCCCCATTTGTCATGTCACATTTAGGCCCTAGGATTGGGTCATGACGAACTTTGTATCAAAGCATTAGGTTGATAGATCCTCAGAGTCTTACATACCGCATTGACTAGAGTCCTATTCATGGTTGTGAATAGCGCCCTGATGAGACATTTTAGGAAATGTTCCCTTTCTCATGTTTTATGTCATGCAATAGAGTCGTGATAAGTTCCTTCCCACAAGGTTTGTTCTTAGCTATGCTAGATCATGCCGAATACTAGAGGAAGACGGGCCCAAACTCCTAAGGAGAAACCCAACAATGGTGAGCTCTGGGATGCTCTTACTATACTTGCTAAGTAGTACCCAACAAGGGGCCCAAGCCCCTCATGCTAATACCCCGAGAGCTAGGTTAAGAGACTTTAGGAGGATGAATCCTCCGATTTTCCATGGGTCAAAGGTGGATGAAGAACCATAAGAGTTTATTGATGAGGTCTACAAAATCTTGTCTATCATAGGTGTTGGGCCAAATGTGAAGGCAGAGTTGGCGGCAAACCAACTCAAAGGGATGGCCCAAATTTGGTTTGATCAATGAAAGGGTGAGAAGGGTAATAGCTATGTGGTGCTTTGGAGAAATTTAAATTAGTGTTCCTTAATCAATTCTTACCTCTTGAGCTTAGGGAAGCAAAGATGGTTGAGTTTATCAACTTGAAACAAGGTTCTTTGAGTGCAAGGGAGTATGCCCTCAAATTTAATCAACTTTTAAAGTATGCTCCTAACTTGGTGGCCAATCCGAGGTCAAGGATGAATAAGTTTGTTATGGGGGTTTCCAACTTGGTAAGTGAAGAATGCCAGTCCTCTTTTCTTATTAGTGATATGGATTTCTCTCGGTTGATGATTTATACCAAGCAAATGGGAGAGGAGAAATTGAGAAAGAGGAGGGGCTATGAGGCTAAGGTAGCCTGATTTGAGGGCAAGTTCCACAAGGGTACTAGATTTTGTCAAGGCCAAGGGACTTCTCATGCTACTAATAGGGGATTTCTAATGATATCCCTAGGCCACAAGGTGTTGGTGGGATGGTTCCTAACAATGTGTGCCCTAAATGTAGGAGAAGCTATGGAGGTCCATGTTTGAGGGGTTCTAATGCACATTATGAATGTGGGGAGGTTGGTCACCTGAAAGTATATTGTCCAAGAAATTGTTACAAGGTCCGTGGTGCTAATGCAGTCCCATTGGTAGAGGTTGTCCTCAAGGTAGTGCCCTAAGGTACAATCGATTCTATGGTCTACATGGAAGGCAATGGGTTGGTGAAGTCCCCAATGTTATTACGGTATGTTGAAAGTCTTTGATCTTGATATATATGCTTTGATTGATCCGGATGCCATCCTTTCCTTTGTTACCCCTGTTGTTGCTAGAAAGTTCCATGTTGAGTCGTTACCGGTTGTAAATGAGTTTCTTGATGTCTTCCCAAATGACCTTCCCTATGTCCCACCCAAAAGGGAGATAGATTTTGGCATTAATCTCCTTCCCGACACTCAACCTATCTCCATTCCCCCTTAGGTATGACCCAATGGAGTTGAAGGAGTTAAAGGAACAATCAAAAGATTTGTTGGAAAAGGGATTTATTAGACCTTGCCAATCACCTTGGGGTGCACCGGTGTTATTTGTGAAGAAGAAAGATGGGTCACTTAGAATGTGCATTGACTACCGGCAACTCAATAGGGTCACTATAAAGAATTAATATCCTCTTCCAAGGATTGATGACTTGTTTGAGCAATTGCAAGGGGCTAGCTTTTTCTCCAAGATTGATCTTCGGTCCAAGTACCATCAAGTGAGGGTAAGGGAGTGTGATATAACCAAGATGGCCTTCCGGACTAGATATTGGTATTATGAATTTATGGCGATGTTCTTTGGATTGTCTAATGCATTGGCTATCTTTATGGACCTAATTAATATCATCTTCAAACCCTACCTTAATTCCTTTGTCGTGGTCTTCATTGATGATATTTTGATCTATCCCCTAGTAAGGAAGAGCATATGGGCCACTTGAGGGTCATGTTGCAAAGATTGAAGGGGGAGAGATTATATGCTAAATATGACAAGTGTGAATTTTGTTTGAACAAGCTTGCATTCTTGGGTCATGTGGTGTCGGGGAATGGTATAAAAGTGGATCCTAAGAAAATCGATGTGATTAGTAATTGGCGTAGACCATTGGCCTCATCGGACATTAGGAGTTTCTTGGGCCTTGCGGGTTACTATAGAAGGTTTGTGAATGGTTTCTCCTCTATTGCTTCTCCTATGACAAAATTGACTCAAAAGAAGGTGAGGTTTCTATGGACCGATGAATGTGAGAAAAGTTTCCAAACATTGAAAGATAGACTTGTGTCCGATCCTATATTGTCACTACCGGATGTGCTTGAGGGTTTTGTGGTGTATTATGATGCATCCAGAGTTGGCTTAGGTTGTGTACTAATGCAACATGGTAAGGTCATAACCTATGCTTCTAGAGAACTCAAGGTGCATGAAAAGAACTACCCTAACCATGATCTTGAATTGGTCGCCGTGGTGTTTGCATTAAAGATTTGGCATCATTAGTTTTATAGGGTGCATGTTGATGCCTTCACCGATCATAAGAGCCTTCAATATGTCTTCACTCAAAAAGATCTTAACTTGTGACAAAGAAAGTGGCTAGAACTCCTTAAAGACTATGACATGAGTGTGCATTACCATCTGGGTAAGGCAAATGTTGTGGCTGATTTTTTGAGTCGGGTGTCAATGGGTAGCCTAGCTCATATAGATGTTGGTGATAGGGAGATGGATACAGAGGTGCATAGATTGGCTAGATTTGGGGTGAGTTTAAAAGATGTAGGTATTGGGGTTGTTGTTGTTGATGGTTCCAAATCTTATTTGATTGATGAGGTGATAGAAAAACAATACCTAGACTCTTCCTTGCTTGAACTGAAGACCTCGCTGAAAGAGGAAAAAATAGAGGTTTTCTCCCAAGGGGGAGATGGTACCCTTAGATACCAAGGTAGGTTGTGTGTACCATGTGTTGATGGTTTAAGGGAGAGAATTCTTGATGAAGCCCATAATTCCTCTTATTCTATACACTCTGGCTCCACCAAAATGTATAGAGATTTGAGGGATGTGTATTAGTGGGGAGGAATGAAAAGGGACATTACTAAATTTGTTTTCGGTTACCATAGTTTCCAACAAGTCAAAGCCGAACACCAAAGGCCAGGTGGCCTAACCCAAGACGTAGAGATTCCTACTTGGGAAGTGCAACATGATTAACATGGATTTTGTGGTTGGGTTGCCTAAGACTAGAAAAGGTTTTGATTCCATATGGGTGGTGGTTGATAGGATGATGAAATCGGCTCACTTCTTACTAGTCAAAACTACATATAGGGTTGAAGAGTATGCAAGGTTGTACATTCATGAGTTGGTGAGGTTGCATAAAGTTCTTTTATATATCATATCAGATCGGGGTGAAAAATTTACTTCACACTTTTGGAGATTTTTTCAAAGGGGTCTCGGTACAAAAGTTATGGCCAAGTCGAAAGGACGATTCAAACACTTGAGGATAGCTTAGGGTTTGTGTCTTGGATTTTAAAGGAAGTTGGGATGACCATCTTCCATTGATTGATTTGCATACAACAATAGCTATTACTCTATCATCGGTATAACTCTATTTAAGGCTCTTTATGGGAGAAATTGTAGATCACTGTGGGTTGGTTTGAGGTTGGAGAGGTGTCTTTATTGGGGCTGGATCTAGTTATGGAAGCTCTTGAGAAGGTTAAGATGATTAGGGAAAGGTTATGGACAGCCCAAAGTCATCAAACAAATCCTATGCCAATGTGATAAGAAGAGACCTAGAATTCTAAGTAGGTGATTGGGTTTATTTGAAGGTTTCTCCAATACAAGGTGTAGTCCATTTTGGCAAAAAGGGGAAGTTGAGTCCACGGTATGTTGGTCCTTATGAGGTGATTAAGAGGATTGGCAAGGTAGCTTATGAGTTGAAGTTGCCTGGTAAAATGAATTTGGTCCATCCGGTGTTCCATGTCTCTATGTTAAGAAAATGCCTTGGTGATCCTAATGTCATTGTACCTCTTGTTGTTGTGGGTGATATGGAGGATAACTTATCTTATGAGGAAATCCTAGTTCAGATCTTGGATATGCAAATAAAGAGATTGAGGAACAAAGAAGTGGCATCTGTTAAGGTCCTTTGGAGGAACCAACAATTTGAAAGTGCTACTTGGGAGGCCGAAGCTGACATGCAAAAGTGGTATCCTTATCTTTTTCACTCCACTCAAGACTAAGCTACTAAT
Organism: Solanum sejunctum; assembly: GCA_025642045.1. Lineage (NCBI taxonomy): Eukaryota > Viridiplantae > Streptophyta > Magnoliopsida > Solanales > Solanaceae > Solanum > Solanum sejunctum. The sequence continues at coordinate 928,186 of JAOTQJ010000049.1, read as the reverse complement.
ACTAAGTCTCGTATGTGATTTCAAGTTCTACATTTTAGTCCCTATGTCATTCACATGCATTTGTGTTTAAGTTAGTCAACTTAAAGATGATTTACACTTATGTTGAGGATTTGAAAATGGTGTTTTACATGTTGTACTACATTCTGATTGGGCTGATCTGTTCATAATCTCTCTTGTCATTTACATCTCTTTACAGTCGGGGATGAATGTTTCCAAGGGGGAGATATTGAAACAACCCCAAAAAATGCCAAAAATGTGCATCAAAATGCCCGTAAATTGATTCATGACCCGTAAAGGGGGTTTCATATGATGAAACTCCTCATAGTCCAAGTCTCTAATTCTTAGGCCATGAACCATCTTCTACCACTCAAAAAACCTTCTATGGCTCGTCTGCATGTTCATAGAATAAACTTCACAAAATGGTCCCTCACTGTAATTGTTTACGAAACTACCCGTAAAGGGTATCATATAACAATAAATATTAGCAACTTCTACAATTTTTCCCAAAATCAAGGCCAACCGATAATCCTATAAATATAAATACAAAACACATAAGACCAACTAACATCGCATTGAGAACACACAAAAATTCAATGTAAGCGACTTGTACCCTAGAAACTTGAGAAAATTTGTAGAGGAATTTATGTGTGTTTGGAGAGGATGTTAGGGGTTTAGAGAGTGACTTTAGGCCTAAAAATGGAGAAATGTTTTAGAATTTATGTATATATGGTTTTAGGGATAAGACTCAATTATCCTTACGAAAATCTGAAAATTTTTGAAAAACTTTGTTCATGGGCGAAATGACCCCATGACGCGGACTTGTTCTGCAGTAGTTCATATTTTCATGAAGTTCAATTTTCCCCTATTTTTGCCTAGGAATGAGTCTAGGTCATGTTTTTTACTATCTTGAAACCTCTTCGCGACACGGAGAGGTTGCATACTTTACTGATTAGAGTAAAATCAAGTGAAAAATTACTTTTTGATATGGTTGAGTTAAAAATTGAGGGAGACCCTTTTTGTACACAATTTTGTCTCCTGAAAATTAATACGAACTTAGATTTTCCAAAAACATACAAAATCATGATATTCTAGAATTCTACCATAAGGACTTTCCGAAACACTTGAGAGATTTTACAATATCTTCCTCTTGAGAATATTCATCCCCAAATGTGAAAAATATGCTTGGAAAGAGTAATTAGACAAATTTTCAGCCCAACATGAATGCATCAATGCAATTTAAACACTACTTTCATGAAATTTCACACTTATGCATCAAGAGCCATCAAAACATGCGACTATGAGTATGTGCATATGAAAAATGACATAGAAGGGCTGAATTACAAGTCTTTACACCATAGATAGGATTTACTTATTACCTTAGGCTGAAATAAAGTGGAAAAGATAAGGATATCACTTTCTCATGTCCGCTTTTGCTTTTCAGGTAGCACTTTCAACTTCTTGATCCCTCCAAAGGACTTTGATGGGTGCTACATCTTTGTTCCTCAATCTCTTCAATTGCGTATCCAATATCTCAGCTGGAACTTCTTCATATGCCAAATTTTCCTCTACACCTACAACCTCCAAAGACACAATAAAGTTTGGGTCACCTACGTACTTTCTTAACATGGATACATGAAAAACAAGATGAACCATACTAATCTCCTTAGGCAACTCCAACTTATAAGCAACCTTACCAATTCGACTCAAGATTCTATAAGGCCCTACATACCTAGGGCTCAACTTTCTCTTCTTTCCAAACTAAACTACAACCTTCATGGGTGAGACCTTCAAATACACTAATCATCCACCTTAAACTTAAGATCTCTCCTCCTAATATCAGAATAGGACTTTTGTCTACTTTGAGTTGTCTTTTCTCTCACTTATCAACCTCACCTTCTCCAAATCTTCAATAACTAAATTTGGACTTGACAAAGTCATTTTTCCTACTTCAAACATCCAATCGAGGATCTACAATGCCTCCTATATAAAGAGTCAAACAGTTCCATTATGATGCTAGAGTGAATTTTAAGCAAACTCAATGAGAGAATGATGCTCATCCAAACTACCTTTAATCTAACACACAAGACCTAAGTATGTCCTGAAGAGTTTGAATGGTTCTTTCGGCTTGAGGATTCCTTTGAAGGTGAAAGGTTGTGCTAAGCTTCATTTTAGTATCATGGTCTCTTTGGAAAGATTTCCAAAAGTGAGGTAAATTGAGCACCACATTCTAAAATGATTGACAATGGTGTAACAACCCCAAAAAAGGTGCCCAAAAATGTGCCTCGAAAGTACCTGAAATTGTAATTTCCATATATCTCAAAATTCGTACGTGATATTGAAAATTCAATTTCATATTCTTGTTTAGGGGGCCAAAATTTAGGGAGCTGAGGGTCTAACCCCGATTTTAGATCAACTATAGCAAAATCCAAAATTTCAAAGTGTCAATTTCCAGTAGCAACTTTGCATCACTGGTGCGATGCGCCAGTGTATTATTTTGGTGCCAATTTTTAGTTTTGGTCCAAGACTTTTATGTCTTGGGCCTAGAAGTTCCCACACATGAAAATACCTATACTTAGTCATTTTTAACCCTCATATCATTCAAAATATTTTGCCAATATTCACTCAAACACTTAGGCTTATGTTTCTCTCAATATTCAAGTGCCAAAATCCTCTTTGAGTCTTATGACGTTCAACCAAACTTCAAGTCTCCATCTCTAATCTTCATTCAGATCATCTCCAAAGCTAAGGTATGTGAGTTTCTTTCATGGGTTCCTTTCACCCATGATACCCAAGCTCTCTTTACTCAAAATTATATGATTTAAAGTTGATTTATTCATGAGTCTTATTTATCATGAAATTCACTGCATACTATGATGGGGTTTATGAAATTGTGACTATTTTACTATATTTGGAGCTATGAATCTAAGTTCTATGTGAGAATTGGTAAAGGGTTTTGATGTATATTGCTTATGGGTGTTACCAAGTATCTGTTGATGGCTTTACACTAATTTTTCTAAACCATGATTTTACTCTTGAATTGCATGGTTTTACACTAGCTTACACACCGTCTTAGTGGTTTATAAAATGTCCAGTTATGAGTTATCGAGGAATTGAAGGTCTAATGCATGTCTTATGAGTTGAAATGACTGTATGATGATGACATGATGATGGAATGATGATAAAAAGGAATGTATGTATACGATGATTAAAGGAGTGTATGTGTATGTATATATATATATACACGACATTATCGCTATAATGTTGGGGATGACCAAGCCCATCTCGGGGGGTTGTAGGCCTAGGTAACCTATTGAGAGGTTGGTACCTCGATCACCTAGCTCGGGTGGTGGTGGTCCAAGGTAACCTTGTTGGGGATTGGTACCATCAACTTTGATGGGGGGTTTGTACTCTATCAACCTTGATGGGGGGTTTGTACTCCCTCAACCTCGGTGGGGGGTTTGTACTCCATCAACCTCATGAAAGGGTTTGTACCTCATGCGCCAATCCAAAGAGGTGGTAGGCCTTGGCTTGCACTAAGAATGGTCACTTCTTACGCTCGTATTATGTTTTGTATAAGCATGATTTTACTTCAGACATCATTCATACATGTCATATTGTTAGTATGTTATGTATTGCTTATGATTATGCATTTTTCTTATGATGCCTATTTATTATTGCATTGTATCCTACATATTTAGTATATTTAAATGTACTAATGCATACTCTATGTCTACATGATATCACCATGTAGCAATCATAGCTCCTATTAATTCTCCTCGTAGCTAGACGGATTGTTCAAGTTAGCTTATGGTGAGTCCTCAAGTTCGGGGATAATATCTATTTCTCTCAAGCTTATGTTTAGATGTCTTGTATGTTTGTATTACCTATTGTTATTATTATGAGGGTGAGCCTGATTGCTTGTCCTGTCCTCCGCTCTTGTCTACGTAGTAGAGGTGTTGTTGGACTTGATATGTATCTATACTATGAGCTTTGACTCTCTTATTTCTTGATATTTATGATATGGAAGTTCACCCTTAGTCCTAATTTCCCTTGTTTTTGCTTATCTATCATTATCATTTTAATTATTTATGTGACCAAGGATGTGTAATTATATGCATTGAGGCTTGTTTGGGGTTCCTTTGGCTTCTCCATTTGCCAGTCACGTCTAGGACCTAGGCTTTGGTAGTAACAAAGATTGTATCAGAGCACTAGGTTGTTAGATCCTTAACGTCTAACACACCGCGTCGATTAGAGTCTTATCATGATTGTGAAGCATACCGCAACTATGAATAGGAGGCTATGAGGCATTCTAGGAAATGTTTTACTTCTTGATGATCTATGTCATGGGATAGAGTTAGATCCCCTAGGGTTTATTGATAATCCCTAACCATTACATTATATAATATGTCTCAAACTACTCGGTACAGTGCTATGACGAATGTGAAGGCTCATAATGCTCTATGGGTCTTGGCCAGAGCGGGTGACAAAGTTAGCAGCTTACCTTGATCAATAAGTGAATGCCCCCAAGACTTCAATTGGTAAAAAGAGAGGTAGTATGGCCAAGAGCGCCCGTATTGAAGGAAAGTTCAAAAGTCTCAAGGATAGAGGTGATGTTAAGTGTCCAACATATAGTAAGGTTCATAGGGGCCCGTGTTTCAAAGGCATCAATGGTTGTTTCGATTATAGCGAAGTGGGATGTAAGAGGAAGGATTGTCCTCATAGACACACTAAGAGTAAAGGAGGTGATAGTGTGATGACTAACCCCAAGTGCTAAGGGTGTGGGAAGTACCATGGTGGGCCATGTTAAGGAAGACCAATGCTTGCTATGGATGTAGTAAAGTGGATCACAAGCTATTAGATTGTTTGTTTATTCAAAGGAAGTGTAAAGGTGGTTATATTGATTAAACGACTCAAGAAGGGGATAAAGTACCTGATGTTGCTACCAGAATGTTGAAATTTCCTTTGGCTTTAATGTGTTTGCATTGATTGGCTGGTGTACCACTATTTCTTTCATTGTTCTTTTGGTTACTAGTAGGTTTCATATGTGTCCCAAACTCTTTTTGGTGTCTAGCTCATCCGTAAGCCTATTGTTGTTTGAGAGTTCATAGGTGTTGCTCTATGTTCATATTTCATTAGGTCTTGCCTTGTGACCTGTTGGATATGTTGTGATGGACCTTGATGTTATGCTTAGGGTGGATTAGTTATATGCATGTTTTGTCTTCCTTGATTTGGGGACTGTAGAGTTAAGTTTTGATTCTCTATTGAGTCCGTCATTCAGTTGGGGGCTTGTAATATGGTTACTAAGTCTGTTTCTTGTCTTAACGTATCATTGATCTCTAAGGGTTTCCCCCTTGTTCTTATTGCATAGGGTCTTGTTTTGTGATTTTTGTTGAACTTAGTCCGTTGGATTGGAGGACTTCAGGTGGGTTGGCTACTTGCATATTGTGTCTCCTTGACTATAGAACCCGTAATGTTGCAATATGATGGTTAAGAATGGTCGATCTATTCAATCAACTACAATGGGTTAGTCACTTCTCTAAGCTTTATCTTTGGTTCAGGTTTTGTTCCCAAGTGAGCATAGGGATAGGTAGTATTCCTAAGTGTCTTTTCGGATTAGGAGTGAGCCTTTCTAGTAAGTTGGAGTTGTTTGGTTGGTTATGCACTGGCTATGTTTATGGGTTTCATGAATAGGGTCTTTAGTCCCTACCTTGTTATGCTTGTGGTGGTCTCTAGTGATGAAGTATGGATTTACCTAGAGCTTGTGAACCATTTGAGGGTACTGTTGCAAATCTTGGGGTAGGAGAAGTAGTGTGCTAAGTATGTGAGGTGTGAACTGTGGTTAAAGGAGGTTACCTCCCTAGGTCATGTAACATCAGAGGATGGTATTAAGATTGACCTTAAGGAGATGTACATGAATAGAAATTGGCCTAGGCCTTTGACACCCTTAGATATTCAGAGTTTCTTAGACTTAGTGAGTTCCCACCTGAGGTTTATGAATGGGTTCTCTTCTATTGCTTCTCCCATGGCTAAGTTTATTCAAAAGAAGACTAAGTTTGTGTGAACCGTCGAGTGTGAAAGAAGCTTCCAAACCTTGAAAGGTAAGTTTGTGTCCGATCCTATCTTATCTCTACCGGAAGGGATAGAAGGGTTTGTTGTGTATTGTGATGTCACCCAGATTGGTTTAGCTTATATGTTGATGCAAGATGGTCAGGTGGAAGTCTATTCTTTTAGATTGAGATGCATGAGAAGGGTCATCCTACCTACGACTTTGAGTTGGTCGCTGGGGCTTTTGCTTTGAAAATTTGACGTCATTGGTTGTACGGGGTGCATGTTGGTGTGGTTACCATCCACTAGAGTCTCCAATATGTGCTCACTTAGAGCGATCTTAGCTTGAGATGAGGAGGTGGTTAGAACTTCATAAGGACTATAATATGAGTGTGCATTATCATCCCGATAAGGCAAATGTGGTGGCAGATGCTTTGAGTAGGGTGTCTATGGGTAGCCTAACTCATGTTGATGGTGGTGATAAGGAGATGGCTAAGGAGGTGCATTGATTGGCTAGATTGGAAATTAGGTTGGAAGAGGTTGATAATGGGGGTATTGTTATTGTTGATGGTTCTAGGTCTTGGTTGATGAGGTAAAAGAAAATCCAAATCTTGATTTCTTCCTTGTTAGAATTGAAGCCCTTGATGAAGAGGGCAAGGGGGAGGTTTTCTCCCAAGGGGGATATGGTGCTCTTAGGTACCAAGGAAGGTTGTGTGTATCTTATGTTGATGGAATGATAAAAAAGATCCTTGATGAGGCCCATAATTTTTCTTATTCTATCTTGGTTACACCAAGTTATATAGAGACTTGAGGGATGTGTATTGGTGGGGAGGCATGAAGAGGGACATTGCCAAATTTGTTTTCGGTTGTCATAGTTGTCAAAAAGTTAAAGCCGAGCACCAAAGTCTGGGTGGCCTAACCCAATACATAGAGATCCCTACTTGGAAGTAGAAGGAAATTGACATGGACTTTGTGGTTGGATTACCCAAGACTAGGAAGAGTTTTGATTCTATTTGGGGGTGGTTAATAGGATGGCAAAATTGGTCACTTTTTACTAGTTAAGACTACTTACGGTGCCGAAAAGTATGCTAAATTGTACATTCATGAGTTGGTGAGGTTACCTAAGTATATGCTTAGGGATTGTGTATTGGAGCTTAAGGGTAGTTGGGATGATCATCTTCCGTTGATTGAGTTTGCCTATCATTCTAGCATCGGTATGGATCCTTTTGAGACTTTCTATATGGTAGGCATTGTAGAGCACTGGTTGGGTGATTTGAAGTGGGAGAGATGACCTAGTTGGGTTTGAATCTAATTGTGGAGGATATGGAGGAGGTGAGGTTGATTAGGAAAGGATGAAGCAGCCTAGGGTCATCAAAGTCATATGTTGGTGAGAGGAGAATGGATCTTGGATTTCAAAAAAAATTGGTGATTGGGGGTAATTGAAGGTTTTGCTCATGAAAGGTATGGTTTACCCCAATAAAGAGGGAGTTGGATTCATCATCATATAGTTATTCAACTTATAAGACATCCATTGGACCTTCAATTCCTCAAGAACCCATAATCGGACATTTTATCAAACACTTAGAGGGTGTGTAATGCTAGTACAAATCAATGCAATTTTAGAGTGAAATCATGATAGAAAAATCAGTGTAAAGACATCAATAGATACTTGGTAATACCCTCAAACAATACACATCAAAATGCTTCATCAATTCTCACAGTAGGTCTTAGATTCATTGCTCCAAACATAGTAAAACAATTACAATTTCATAAACCCCAACATTGTGTGCAGTGAATCACATAATGAATAAGACCCATAAATATATCAATTTTAAATCATACAATTTTGAGTAAAGAGAGCCTGGGTATCATGGGTGAAATCAACCCATGAAATAAACCTACACACCTTAGATTTGGAGATGAACTTGATGAAGATTGGAGATGGAGACTTGAAGCTTGAGAGAAAATCCTTAGATCCGGAGAGGGTTTTGAGACTGGAGTTTAGGAGTGAAATATTTGGCTAAGTGTTTGAATGAATATTGGGGAATATTTAGAATGATATGAGGGTGAAACATGGCTAAGTAATGGTATTTATACGTTTGGGAATACTTAGGCCCAAGACTTGAAAGTCTTGGACCGAAGTCAAAACTGGACAAAAAATAACACTAGTGCCCACCATTGGCACGTCGTGCTAGGGGCGCGAAAAGCTCACTGGAAATGCATTTTTTGGAAAATTGAAATTGATAATCGTTTGCTCCTAAATTAGGGTTAGACCCATTTATCACTCAAAATGATCTCCTGAGCAAGAATATGAAGTCGAATTTTCGATATCACACATGAATTTTGAGATAGATGGAAATTATGATTTCGGGCACTTCCAAGTCACATTTTCGGGCACTTTTTGGGGTCGTTATAGTATCTCCCCCTTGAGAACATTCATCCTCCAATTTCCAAGAGACGTATATGAGAGACTCAAACATGACAATTTCAACCAACATAGAAATGCAACAATGAACTTAAATATCATTTCAAAATCTCATCATAAGTGTGAAATCATCATGAACTAGTCAATTTAAACATGAACATATGCAATGACATGAAGGCTAAACTTAAGACTTGAGATCATATAAAGGACTTAGATCAATACCTTAGACTTGATTAGAGTGAAAAAAGGTAAGAATATTGCTTTTGGATGTCCACTTTAGCCTCCCAAGTAGCACTTTCAACTTGTTGATTCCTCCAAAGGACCTTAACGGAAGTGACGTCTTTGTTTCTCAATCTTTTCATTTGCTTATCAAAGATCTGAACTAAAACCTCTTCATAGGTCAAATTATCTTCAACAACACCCACAATATCAAGAGTTACAATAACATTCATATCACCCATGCATTTCCTCAACATGGACACATGAAACACCAGATGAACCAAATCCATTTCTCAAGGCAATTCCAACTCATAAGCTACCTTTCCAACCCTTATCATCACCCTATAAGGACCCAAATATCTTGGTCTCAATTTTCGCTTCTTACCAAAATGGACCACACCCTTTATGGGTGACACTTTCGATTAGACCCAATCACTAACCTCGAACTCAAGGCCCCTTCTCCTCATGTCGGCATAAAACTTTTCATGACATTGGGCCGTCTTCAACCTTTTTCTAATAATTCTAGCCTTTTCAAGATACTCCATAGCCAAATTTGTCGAAATGAAGCCACCTCACCAACCTCAAACCAATCAATCGGTGATCTACAATGCCTACTATAGAGGGCCTCAAAAGGAGCCATAGCGATGCTATAATGGTAGCTATTGTTGTAGGCAAACTCAATCAACGGGAGATGATCATCCCAACTACCCTTAAGCTCCAATAATCAAGCCCTAAACATATCATCAAGTGTTTATATAGTTCTTTTGTTTTGGCCATCAGTTTAAGGGTGAAAGGCCGTACTAAGCTTAACTCTCGTAGTAAGACCCCTTTGAAAGGACCTCCAAAATTGTGAACTGAATTGTGCCCCATGATCCGATATAATAGATGAAGGAATCCTATGCAACCTTACCAAGTCATGAATGTACAACCTTGCTTAATCTTCAGGCCTATATGTGGTCTTAACTGATAGAAAGTGAGCTGATTTTGTCATCCTATAAACCACAACCCAAATGGAATCAAAACCCTTTCTAGTCTTGGGAAACCCAACCACAAAATTCATATTTATCTCTTCGCACTTTTGAGTAGGAACCTCAATGTCTTGGGCTAGTCCACCAGTCCTTTGATATTCAGCTTTGACTTGTTGAAAACTATGACAACCAGAAACGAATTTGGCAATGTCCCTCTTCTTGCCTCCCCATGAGTACACATCCTTCAAATCTCTACGCATCTTGGTGGAACTTGGGTGGATAGAATAAGAAGAATTATTAGCCTCATCAAGGGTTTTCTCCCTTAAAGTTTCAACACATGGCACAACAACATACCTTGGTACCTACGGCCATCTCCCCTCGGGGAGAAAACCTCCACCTTGCCCCCTTTTACCAAGGCCTTCAATTGTAACAATGTGGAGTCAAGAGATTGTTTTGTCTTTATCTAATCAACCAAGGAAGACCTAGAACTATCAACAACAATAACATCCCAATTACCAACCTCTTCCAACCTAACTCCCAATCTAGCTAATCGATAACCTCCCTAGCGATCTCCTTATGACCACTATCAACATAAGCATGGCTACCCATAGACACCCTACTCAAAGCATTTGCCACCACATTTGCCTTACTGGGATGAGAATGTGCACTCATATCATAGTCCTTAAGAAGTTCTAGCCATCTTCGTTACCTCAAGTTGAGATCTTTTTGAGTGTAGACATATTGGAGGCTCTTATGATTGGTGAACACATCAACATGCACCCCATATAAGTAATGTTGCAAAATTTTCAAAGAACCACGACGGCCAATTCAGGATCATGAGCAGGATAGTTCCTTTCATACACTTTGAGTTGTCTAGAAAGCATAGGTTATGGCCTTACCATTTTGCATCAACATACAACCCAAACCAACCCAGGAAGCATCACAACACACAACAAATCCCTCAAGCCTATCCGGTAGTAACAATATAGGAGCGGACGCAAGCTTATATTTTAATGTTTGGAAACTCCTTTCATATTCATCAGACCACAAAAACTTACCCTTCTTTTGAGTCAATTTTGTCTTAGGAAAAGTAGTAGAAGAGAACCCATTCACAAAGGTCTAGGCCAATTTCTAATCACACCGGTCTTCTTAGGATCCACCTTAATACCATCCCCCGACACCACATGCCCTAGGAAGGCAACCTCCCTCAACCAAAATTCACACTTTTCATATTGAGCATACAATTTCTCCTCCCAAAATCTTTGCAACACAACCTTCAAATGAGCCCTATTTTCCAACATCACGAGAATATATCGAAATAGCATCAATGAAGATCACAACATAGGAATCAAGGTAGGGTTTAAAGACCCTATTCATTAGGTCCATAAAGATGGTTGGTGCATTGATCATCCCAAAAAAACATCAGCATAAGTTCATAATACCTATACCTAGTCGGGAAGGCCATCTTGGGAATATCAGACTCCTTCACTTTCACTTGATGATACCCGGCCCGAAGATCAATCTTAGAGAAATGGCTAGATTCTTTCAATTGGTCAAACAAATCATCAATCCTTGGAAGAGGACACCTATTGCTGATTGTGACCCTATTAAGTTGCCGACAGTCAATACACATCCTAAGGGACCCATCCTTCTTTTTCACAAACAACACAGGTGCACCCTAAGGTGATTGGCTAGGCCTAATAAATCCATTCTCCAACAAATCCCTGAATTGTTCTTTCAACTCCTTCAACTTCGCCGAGGCCATACAGCAAGGGGAAATAGAAATAGGTTGAGTATCGAGGAGGAGGTTTATGCCACAGTCTATTTCCCTTTCGAGAGGAACACTAGGAAGGTCATTTAGGAAGACTTCAAGAAACTCATTTACAACCGGAACTAGCTATATGGGAAGGACTTTAGACTCTACATCCCTAACTCTCACAAGATGGTAAAGACACCCCTTAGAGATCAACATACTGTGTTTGATGCAAGAGATAATCTACCCTTGACCAAAATATCTTGTCTCTCTCACTGAAGGACGGGTTCATTTGGAAATTGGCATTTGACCCTACAGGTTCTACAATCAATAGAAGTATAGTATGCATGCAACCAATCCATCCCAAGAATAACATCAAAATCAACCATGTCTAACTCAACAAGATCATAAGGCAATATTTTATGCAAGATGTAAACTAGATAACTTTTATAAACCTTTCTAGCAATAATATATGCACCAATAGGAATAGACACCTCGTATGACTCATGCAACAACTCTGGGTTAACATGGAACTTTTTGGCAACAAAGGGGGTAACAAAAGAAAGAGTGGCACCCAAATCAATCAATGCATACACATCAAAGTCAAAGTTTTTCAACATACTAGTAATAACATCAAGGACTTCATTAACCCCTTGGCTCCGATGCAAAGCATAGAACCAGTTGTGCCTTGAGTCACCATCTTGTCGGTCACCTTTCCCCAATAGGACCGCATTAGCACTTTGTGGATGAACATCCTTGCCCTTGTTGCGGTTTTGAGGGCAATCTATCACCTTATGCCCCATTTCCCCACAACCATAACAAGCACTGGTATTTCTCAAACATAGGCCACCATTACCCTTACCACACTTCGAACATAGATCAATAGGAGCCACACCCCTAAAACCTCTGTCCCTTGGAAGATCATTTGCAACCTTCTTATCAAATGCATGAGCAGACCTTTGGCCTTGATAGAACTGACCACTCCTTTGGAACTTACCCTCAAAATGGGTCCTCTTGGACTCGTGACCCCTTTTCTTCCTCAATTTATCCTCTTCCATTTGTTCGACATAGGTCATCAAATGTGACAAGTCCATGTCATTAATCAACATGGTTGACTTGCATTCTTCACTAACCAAGTCAAAAACACTCATCACAAATTTGTTCATCCTAAATCTTAAGTAAGCCACCAAATCCAGAGCATACTTAGAGAGTTTGGTAAACTTGAGGGCATACTCCCTGAGACTTATAGACCCTTGTCTCAAATTAATAAATTCCACCAACATAGCTTCCCTGAGTTCAAGGGGGAAGAACCGATTAAGGAAGGCCACATTGAACTCCTCCTAAAGTACCACATAGTTGAGTCCCTTTTCCTCCTTCCATTAGTTGTACCATATTTGTGCTATCCTTTTGAATTGGTAGGCTGCAACCTCCGCCTTATCCTTCGGCCTCATACCTATGATGGACAAAATTTTGCAGACCTCATCAATGAACTCTTGAGGGTCCTCATTCACCTTTGACCCATAGAATTCTGGGGGATTCATTCTCATGAAGTCTCTCACCTGAGAGGCCGGTGTAGGAGTATGAGGTGCTTGGGCTCCTTGATTGGCTTGATTGGAAACCACTTGTGCAAGTAAGTTGAGAGCATCCCAAAGCTATCCATTGGCCGGTTGCTCCTTGGGTGTGCGGGCTCATCTTCCTCTCGTGTAAGGCATGATCTAGAATAGTAAGGAATAATTGTTAGGGGGAAAAAACTTACTTTAACTCTATAGCATGACTTAGAACGTGAAGAAAGGAAACATTTGCTAAAACATCTCATAACCTCCTATTCATAGTTGTTGTGTACAACAAAATGATGAATAAGACTCTAATCAGCATGGTGTGTTAGACTCTGAGGATCTAATAAACTATTGCTCTAATACAACCTTTGTCATAACACAAGCCTAGGGCCTAGACGTGACTAGCGAATGGAGAACCCTAAGGAATCCCAAACAAGCATCATAGCATATCATTACATATTCTTGGTCACGGAAATAATAGAAAGGGCTAAGGGAAAACTTTCATATCATAACATCAAGGAACAAAAGAGTCAAGACTCTTAGCATAGATATATTACATCTCCAACAACACCTTTACTACATAGATAAGAATGGGGGCCACGGTAAGCAACTGGGCTCACCCTCATAGTCAATGAATAATATAAAAGAAAGATATTCTTAGTACATAGCAAGTGGAAGACTCACCAAAAGTTTGAGAGACAATCGTACTAGTCACGTGGAGGATGATGATGATGATCAAGTGGTGCTCTAGTTTCTACATGGTTATATCATGTAGGCATAGAGTATGCATTAGTATGTTTGAATGGACTAAGTATGTAGGATGCAATGCAACAAGAGGTAGGCATCATAGGCAAAATGTATAATCATAAGCAATAAATAGCATACTAACAATATAACATGTATAAATGATGTTTGAAGTAAAATCATGATTATATAGAACATAATACAAGTGTAAGGAGTGACCGTTCTTAGCGCAAGCTAAGGCCTACCACATCCTTGGATAGGCGCATGAGGTACAAAATCCTTCATGAGGTTGATGGAGTGCAAACCCCCACCGAGGTTGATGGAGTACAAACCCCCCATCAAGGTTGACAAAGTACAAACCTCCAATCAAGGCTGATGGGTACCAATCCCAACAAGGTTACCCAGACCTAATAGCCCCCGAGCTAGGTGATTGAGGTACCTACCCTCAATAGGTAACCTGGAGCTACAACCCCTCGAGCTATGCAATTCAAGAGTGAAATAGTGCTAGAAAATTAGTGTAAAACCATCAATAGATACTTGGTAATACCTCAAGCAATATACATCAAAACACTTTATCAATTATCACAATAGTCCTTTGATTCATAGCTCAAAACATAGTAAAACAACTATAATTTCATAAACCCTAACATATTGTGTAGTGAATTCCATAATGAATAAGACCCATGAATAAATCAACTTTAAATCATACAATTTTTAGTAAAGAGAGCTTGGGTATCATGAGTGAAAGGAGCCCATGAAAGAAACTCACATTTCTTAGCTTTGGAGATAAACTTGATGAAGATTGGAGATTGAGACTTGAAGCTTGAGTGGTAATCCTTAGATCCGGAGAGGATTTTGAGAGTTGAGTTTAGGAGTAAAATATTTATCTAAGTTTTTGAATGAGTATTGGGAAATATTTAGAATGAAATGAAGGTGAAAAATAGCTAAGTATAAGTATTTTCATGTTTGGGAACACTTTGGCTCAGGACTTGAAAGTCTTCGATTGAAGTTAAAACTGGACAAAAATTAACATTAGTACGCTAGGGGCGCAAAAAGCCCAATGGAAATGTATTTTTTGAAAAATCAAAATCGCCTAATTGTTTGCTCTTAAATTGGGGTTAGACCCATTTTTCACTCATAATGACCCCTTGAACAAGAATATGAAGTTGGATTTTCAATATCGTGCATGAATTTTGAGATATATGGAAAGTACAATTCTGGTCACTTCCGAGGCATATTTTTGGTCACCCTTTGGAGTCATTACAACATGCCCTAGGAATAAAACCTCCTTCAACCAAATTTCACATTTATCAAACCTAGAAAAGAACTTTTCTTCCCTCAAAATCTGTAACACTAACCTGAAATGTTTCATATGCTCTTCTTCACTATGGAATTAGATCAAGATGTCATCAGTGAATACCATAAAAAACATAGCAAGGTAGGTTTTAAAGCCTATTCATGAGATCCATAAGTATTGCTCGTGCATTGGTTAAACCAAATGACATCACTAAGAAACTCAAAATTCCTATATCTATTTTGAAGATCCATTTTAGGGATATCACTTTCCCTTACCCTCATTTGACAATATTCGGACTAATGCTCAATCTTAGAGAAATGATTAACCCTTGTAATCGGTCAAATAGGCCATCTATCCTTGGTTAGGAGATACTTGTTCTTTGTAGTGACCTTGTTGAGTTGTTGACAGTTGTTGCACATTCTAAGGGAGCCATCTTTCATCCTCAGAAACAACACCAGTGCACCCCAAGGTGACTTGCTAAGTCTAATATAATCCTTCGGCAAATAGTCCTTCAATTGATCTTTTAACTCTGTCAATTTGTCCAAGTCCATATGGTAGGGACAAATAGAAATGGGTTGAGTACTGGGGAGTAGGCTATACCAAAATCTATTTCCTTTTTTGGAGGAACAACGATGAGCTCATCAGGAAAGATATCAAAAAATTTTATTAACCACTAAAATTGACTCAATAGGAGGAACTTTGGACTAAACATCCCCAACCCTTACAAGATGATAAATGCAACCTTTAGCAATCAATTCTCGTGCCTTAAGGCAAGAGGTGAACATACCCTTAACCACTGAATCATGACCTTCCCATTAAAGACAAGTTCATTTGGAAATTGGAACTTAACTTAGTAGGTTCTACAATTGGTGGAAGCATGATATGCAAATAACCAATTTATCCCAAGATTAATGTCAAACTCTACTGTGTTAAGCTCAACAAAATCATAGGGCAAGACTTTATGCAATATGGACATGGGACAACCCCTATAAACTTTTCTAGCAATAATAAACTTACTAATAGGGGTAGACACCTCAAAGGGTTCACATAGCAATTCGGGGCACACATCAAGCCTATTAGCAATAAATAGGGTAATGAAAATAGAGTGACACATGGATCAAAAAAAGTTTGCACGTCATACTCATAAACCTTAATGTACTGGTAGCAACATTGGGTGCCTCATCCACCCCTTGCCTCGTTTGAAAAGCATAGAACCGATTATTATGTGGAGAACCCCCTTGTTAACCAACTTGTTCCCTTTGATAACTAAGAGCACCATAACCTTAAGGACGATCATCCTTACCCTTTTTTTGAGCAATTAGACAATTTACAATTTTGTGGGCCATTTTGCCATACCCAAAGCAAGGATTCACATCTCGATAACCTCTACCATAATGCTTCTTTCCATATCTCTCATACTTAGGAAGTATTTATCCACCATTCTCACCTTGAGGTTTTGGGTTAGGCACCATATCATTGAAGAACCTTGGATTTGGAGCATTTGATGACCCTTGGTCTTGAAATTTATGCCTTTTGGGAATGACCACCTCCACCACCTCTAGCACCTTGAAATACACCATCATAACAAGCCCTCTTGGACTGCCCACTCTTTCTCTTCCCAATATTTTCTCCCCCAAGTTGTATGACATATGTCTTGAGTAGAGACAAGTCCACTTCCCTAAAAAGCAAACTAGTGCAACACTCTTCATTGATAAAGTTGAACACTCTTGACACAAATTTGTTCAACCTTGCCCTAGAATAAACAACGAAATAAGGAGCCTACTTTGAGAGCTTGTTAAATTTGAGAGAATACCCCCTCACACTCATGGAGCCTTCTTTGAGATTCATAAACTCTATCATATTTGCTTTCCTTAGTTCAATAGGAAATAAGCGATTGAGGAATGTGGCTTTGAATTCCTCTTAAGGTATAAGCTCATTAGTCTCCTTCTCCATATTCCATTGAGCAAATCATATTTGATCAAGGCCTTTGAGTTGATAGGCTACAAGTCCCTCCTTCTCATTCGAGCTTACCCCAATAATAGCAAAACATTTGTGCACTTCATCAATAAATTATTGAGGATATGCCTCCACTATAAAGTCATGAAATTTCGGAAGATTCATTCTTGTGAAATGGCTTACTCTTGAGGTCGAAGTAGGATCATTATAATACTCGTGATGTTGGATGCTATGAAAGTGCCTAATAAATGAAATCTAGAAATTTTCTAAGTGTAAATGGGATTCATGAAGGGGTTTACAAGCTTTCAGATAAAGCACAGGCCATACTTGGGTGTCGTAGATTCGAGGGTGCAATTCTAGTGTCACGGCCTAAGTTGCCATTAGGGCGGACTGGCACCCTTGCCGATAAGGCTCGGGAGAACCAATCTATATCTATTCGCTTGTTTACATATTATAA
>JAOTQJ010000049.1:899092-910666 GCA_025642045.1 Solanum sejunctum | reverse complement strand
TCTTCAAAATATGGCTAAGTATGGACTAGTTGATCTTGTCCAAGATATAAGCTTGTATATATAGACACCAAATATAATACTTGGACCAATCAAAAACTTCCATATACAATTTGACCCCACCTCAATTTATCCTTGAGGATCAAACTTAGAAGAAATGTTGCGTTCGGTCCCAACCTTTATTAAATTGAGGCAATTAAGGACTTTCGGGGTTTAAGTTAAGTTACGGGTCCTAACAGCTTACTCGTCCACTGATCAAACAAAATCGAGAAATACTCTTGAGTTGATAAGTAGCCAAGTCCCATTTTTCAATCAGTTACACTCCCATAATCTAAACTATATTATGAATGCCTTCAATGAATTCTTGGGGATCCTCATTCATCTTTAAAACATGAAATTCTAGCAGATTCATCTTTGAGAAATCTCAGACCTTTGTTGCCAACAAACTTTGATTAAGAGAAGTTACCACAACTAGATTCAATTGAGATATCATGTCTTGATAAAGTATTTGATTAGTGGCTCTAAACTTGCATTAGTAAATTGTTTGACCAATGGTTATTCTGGGCTTGAGGAGTTTGTCTATGAGGCCTTGTAGGTTGAAAGATTACAATACACAAAGATGTGCAAGATTTGGGTATAGTGTAGGAAATATAGACCCATTTGTGGCTCAAAGTTGGGATCAAGAGTCATAGATAGGCCTCGTAGAAGGGCCAAAGTGTTGGTCAAATTTTGAAACCTAAAAATTGGTTGTAAGGAGGGGTTTTACAACTTATGAAAGGGTCCATGAGTCGTAATCACTAGCTTATGACTAGACGGCCAAAACAGGTTTTAGAAGTTGAGGATGGATAACTTGACAAAAAGGGTTTTATGGATAATGGTTCTGTTTATGAGTCATGAATGGGTCTCATGTATTGAGTTTTGAGCGGTGAAAAATTCTTAGTGTGGGGTGGTTTATGAAGGGTCTTTACGACCCATAGTCGAAAGTACGAGCCACAGAAGGAGATTCATGGAATGAGGTTCAGAGACATGTTTCAGGAGTTCTAAGGTGTAACAAGATGAAACCATAGCCTACAACCCATAGATCGAGTTGGTAGATGGGGTCTAATAGTTTTTACTAAATCAAAAAGTCAACCTTTTCTGCATCCTAAGCTTAATACTATGTCGTTTTTGACCTATTTCTACTCATATCAGCCCCTACCTAACCAATTCACTTTCATTCACTCCTAACTCACAATTCATCCCAAATTTGTCTAAAGACATTGCACTCTTAAAGCTCAAGAAGGCAAAGCTAGGGTTTCAAGGTTCTTCTTCCTTAACACTCAAGTTTCCCTCCTAGGTTTTAATCAAGGTATGTAGGTCTAATTTATGGGTTCTTTTCACCCACAAAGCTCAAATAATTTTTATTATTCTACCTAGTTTCAAGCTATGAAATCTTTATGAGTTTTAGGACTTCCCTTTTAAATGTTGATACCATAGTGCATCTATATTTATATGATTTATCTTGATATAATGTTATGATATGTTATGAAAGTGTTGATGGTTTACAAAATTATTCCAGTGTTCCTCTACATGGGGTTTTGAATGTTATGGTGGGTTGTTTTATGAATGCTTTTAAATGATGAGATTTATAAAGTTTATGCACATTCCTCTTTCATTATACGATTTTAAGCTTCCATACATCAAACACATCAAGTTTTATGTTAAGCTCAAATGAACTATGATTATGAAAGATAAGAGTTTCTACTAAATGACATGAAAGTTAAGAAATTTTCAAGTATTTTATGAAGCACTTTTTTATGAATATTATAAAAGATGGTCAGTAACAATTTTCACCAAAAGATGGATTCTCTTGTGATAAGAAAAATTCTCACTTGAATGAATTCCTAAGATTAATGAGCTACTCCTATTATGATGAAGTTGAGTTTTAAAGCTTGAAAATGTTAGACACATATAATTATGTTTATTATTATCCTGTGAGACTTGACATAGCACCGAGAAGGCTTGAGGTGGGGTTCGGTTTAGTGAAGATAAGGTTATCTACCTAAGAAAATCCTAGTAATAACCTCTTGCCCAAAACTATGATGCCACTATAGGAGCCCTTATAGGCTAAGGCTAGTGGATCCACAATAGTAAAAATTAAAGTAAACATATGTATGCATAAGTTAACGGAGTTTTACCTGGCAAGTAGTCTCCCCGAGCCAATGTAGGGGTTATGTTGGAATATGCAGTAGCTCACTCATCATGTTATGAATAGACTCTAGGCTTAAGTCATGACAAACTTAGTATTGGAGCACAAGGTTTTGCAATGATTTTAGTCCAACATACCACATCATATAGGATCTTGTTCATAGTTTTGAAGGACGCCACAATTATGAATGAGAAACTATGAGGCATCTAAGAAACATTCCCTTCTTTTATGAATCATATCGTGCCTTAGAGTTGTCCTAAGATTTCCCCTATCTAATGTACTGCCTCCAACAAGGATGCCCCCACCAAAACACGTGAATGCGGACCAAATTCCTCCAATCCTAGAAGAAGATGGGGTTTCTCAACAGAGTTCCAAGCTGCTTTCACGTAGAACATAAGTATGACATCAAAATCGATCATGAAAAACTCTACTAAATCACAAGGAACAACTTTATGCAAGATGGATACTGGTCAGTTCTTATAGACTCTTTTTGCAGCAATGGACTCTCTTATGAAAGTACAAACTTCGAAAGGTTCATTTAGGACTTCAGGGTATACATGGAATCTATTAGTAAGAAATGGAGTTACAGAGGACAAATTATCTCCCAGATCTAATAGTGCATATGCATCAAAATCATAAATTTTCAACATACCAATAACCACGTGTGAAGTCTCTTCCACCTCTTGGTGGAAATGGTAATTTTAAAATTTTTAGAATAACTTAAAAAAATTCATGAAAAGACACATAATTAGATCCTAAACTAGTGGAATTTATGTTATTTGCCATTATATATCTCATATAAGCATATCACATTTATAAATAAATTTTTACAATTACAAACTTTCAAATGCATATAATTTTTATAAAGATCCACCGGTCAATGATTGTAGTAACTAATTATTTTCTTAATATGACTCTTTCACATGGTACAAATAATCTTTTGACGTCGATCATGAGTCTATTTTTACATAATCTAAAAGACTTGAGAGAAAACACATCTAAATTATCCAGCTTTTTTGAGTTTCATACTTGAACTATTGAGAGTGTGAGTTACCTATCTAAATATCACCTAATAATTAATGAAACTCATCTCGACTAAATTTCTATTATGTGTGTACACTCCGTTTTATGTTTAAAAGTTTATCCATATGAAAAATTAATTTCACCATGGCAAATCAAAATAAATTAATATTATGTCAAAAGTTAAGGTTAAACATTAAAACTATTTTCATACAAATTAATTTATTCCAACTATGATATTCATCATCTTCTTCTCCATCTTCTTAGTCGTGCTCTTGTCTCTATCGTGACATTGATATCTCCAACTTGAAAGGGGAGAGTTTGAAAATTTAAAAAGTCAATTAAAAATATATTAAAAAACTAATGTTTTAGCAAATAGAGTAGGTGGACGAAGATTTTATGACAAATGCACCTAGAAGCATTTGTAGACAAACATTTGGCCCAGGTGTTTTTTGATATCTTCAACTTGAAAAGGGAGAGTTTAGGAATTTAAAAAATTAATTAAAAATATATTAAAAAATTCTTTTAGCAAATAGAGTAGATGGCCGAAGATTTTATGACAATGCACCTACAAGCATTTGTAGACAAACATTTTGTCTAAGTGTTTTTTTGTTAACCATTATATGGTAGTTAAGATATGAAACTCATACATCAAATAGTTTATATATAAAATTAAATAAAGGAAAATATTTTAGATGTGTTTTTTATCCTTAATTCAATTTAAGATGATGATTTTATTTTTTAGACAATATAAATTGGAGAATCAATATCTAAAAAAAAAGCTTGAAATTATGATTTGATATGATAATTTTTTTAATTGTACAGGAATTTGCATGATCCCAAATCTTATTGGAGCTAATTTGAAATGGTGAGCGGATAAATAAAAATAAGGTTTGGACAAGTGTAGACCGTGCAAAATTTAGGAGGAAGAGATTAGATTTCATTCACCATTCTTCTACTGCCATGCCTTTTTCGTAAAATTCTTGTGAATTAATGGCTTCTATAAGCTTCAATCCTTCAACAATCAGAAATCCTTTACTTCAAACTCATAAACCCATTCCCAACTTCACTTGCTTAACTGAATTCCCCTTTCAATTACTCGCAAAATCACCAAAATATAAGGTCAAGTCTGTTCATCTTCCATCATGTTCGGTTTCTGCAGCTTCCATTTCATCCACTTTGGAAGAAGATGATGATCCCACTGCTGAACTAGTGTATCTTGACCCTGAAATTGATCCTCAGACCATATCTGAGTGGGAATTGGATTTTTGCTCAAGGCCAATTCTTGATATTAGAGGGAAAAAGTTATGGGAGCTCCTTGTTTGTGATAATTCTTTGTCTCTTCAGTATACCAAATATTTCCCGAATAATGTTATCAATAGTATCACTTTGAAAGATGCTTTAGTCTCCATATGTGATGACTTAGGCCTGCCCTTGCCCGATAAAATCCGATTCTTCAGGTTACTTCTTTACTCCGACATTATTCTTTTTCAGTTGCATATATACATATACTTATTTGATGGAGCTTTCAATTTTAGGTCACAAATGCAGACAATTATTACAAGAGCTTGCAATGAACTTGGCATCAAACCTGTTCCTAGTAAACGGGTATTTGTTTTCCTTTTTACTTTAGTTTGCAGCTGCTCAAACACTTTGACAAACATTTAGCATAGGAAATGAAATCATTCCAATATTGCTTTAGCTATAATGAATTTTACAGTAAAACATATGTAGACATTTTTGGCAGGGGTGATCAATAATATTGGTCAGCTGTTTTTACATTTACTGATGCCAGAGTTACCTAGAGGCTAGAAAATGAGATTTGTGAAAACTAGTGTTGATCATACAAATTAAATGTTTGCCTTCAATTTGTTCAGTGATTATTTGGTATATAGATATAACTATTGCATGAAGAAAGAGTTTCTGTAGATCTCCATGTTGCTTTCATTCAATTTATTTTGAACAGTTCTTGAATATATTACTATCTTCTGCATCAACTTTGTAAATTAGTTCCTTTAAATGGTTTTTACAATTCATATAGAAAGACAAGTCCATGTTTTTAGCCTATACATCTATTACATGAACCATCAAATCTTAAAGTTACCTGCTTTGATGTGTGAGAAGGTCATTTTACGTCTAGCTGACTCGTCAGCATAATACAGGCTATCTCATCAGTATAACCCTGGGCCAACTTTGTTACAAATCATCCTGTATCTTTGATATTTTTTTCTTTTGCTCTGCCTTTCTTTACGGGTAAACTGCCTTCCAAGTCTCTTCAAGAGAAGCGTCAGTGTGATATATAACGCTGAAACTCATTTCCATATCCATATGTGATCTGAAAATGCGTATCAGGTTCGAAATCATTTCTGTGCTTTTAATTTTTGTATATAGACGAGACTCACTAATGGCTAAATGAAGGGGGTAATTGGTCTTTGATCCATGAAGTAGAAAACCTTCATTTCTGATATTAAAAAATCAGCTAATATCAAACAACCCAAAGATGGGTGCACTACTCTGCCAGTCTCATCTTTTTTTAATGAATAAGTGAAGATTTGATTATTCTGAAGAAACTTGTTCTCAGTGGTTGTATTGGCTAACCTTTTGGCAAATGTAACTTTTCAGTTGAATTAATGATCTTTCTTCGTTTTGACAAAAAAGAAGCTAACATGTTTTGAATCCTTATAGAACTCCCCCAATTAAAAGCTCATCTGGAATGTATACCTGGAAACCATTATTTGGTAAAAATTATGTCTGTTCCTTATTTCCTTGAGCCGTTTTATCAATGCTGTTGACAGTAATAATTCTTCTGTGTCATTGTACTAGTGCCCAAAATTATCATATTTTGATGATTTGTTATTTGAAAGTCTCTCAGATCACTTATGTTTAAAAAGTTGGACTAGGAATGATTTAAACAATAGCCATAAACAACAGTAAATTGAGCACTAGATATCTTGTCAATGTACCGGATGGGTACAGGTAGGTATTTTCCTGAGGGTATAATAAACTTTGGATTAAAATTTTACAATCAATTTTGAATTTACAGAACTTCAATGCACAATTGTCTTAATTTGTGTTAAAACAGGCTCGAAAGCATTGATCAGTGACATTTCTTTTGTTGAAATATATTTTAATGTCTGCTGCTGTATTTCAGTGCTTATCACTTGTCCTTTGGCTTGAAGACCGCTATGAAACTGTATATACTCGCCATCCTGGTTTTCAAAAAGGAGCCAAGCCACTTCTTGCACTTGACAATCCTTTTCCAATGGAACTTCCAGAGAATCTGTATGGAGAAAAGTGGGCTTTTGTCCAGTTGCCCATTTCAGGTACATTAACGCAACACTCTGCAAGATGAAAACTAATAAACGATCTCTAGTTTAGCTTTTGATGATGTACAATAAGAATAAATTTCCTATTTTTTGTGTGGAATCATAACTTGCCATATTTCATACTGGAATTTCATTTTGAGAATATAGACTTTAATTAGAACAAATATCAAGCTGGACATGAATTTCTAATTTTTTTGTTTTTTATATTGTAACTTCGGAATTATGGACTCACAGCTCATCTTGTTTGTAGCCGTTCGTGAGGAAGTAGCTAACCTGGAGACTAGGTTGGTTTTTGGCTCAAGTTTAGACTTGGATCTTCTTGGGATCGAAATTGAGGACAATACACTGATTCCTGGACTAGCAGTTGCATCCTCACGTGCAAAACCACTAGCAGGTATGATAATAATGATAGTTGTACTAATTTTCTTTTAACTTTATTGTTTTACTGCAATACTTTATGTGAGTTTGCAAGTGTTCACGAGCACAGGTTTTGTTCCTAGATTGAAAAGTTTCCATCATAGTTCTATTATAACTCTTACATGCTCTATCACTACAATTTGGAGTACTTTCCATTTTTTCCCTCTTTTTCTAATAAATTCAATTCACTTAACTTAATCAACATCAAAATTGTTACTTGCTAGTTCATATGGGCATTGGACCATTTCTAGTGTGCCCAAAACCCTGAGGCCTTAGGTTGAACTGTCGTGTAGCAAGTTAAATTCGACTACTTACACTGTTCTCTGATTTTCTTTTTTTCAAAAATTCCTTACTTATTTCAAATGGTCTGATGATATATTCTCGGCAGTACTGGTAATTTGTGATTCTCGACAGTAGTGGTAATTTATGCTCTGATTGCTCAACTAAAAATTACCGTTGTATATTACATATAAACAAGTCTTTGTTGGAGAGAAGCGTGGAGAAACTTCATGGGTAATCCATGAATTTTCCTATGATTTTGTCAACTGAGATTTTGATATAGAAGGACGTCTTTATTTCTTCATTGCGGGTTCTCCCATCATATTTTTGAAAAGATATTATATCATCGTGGGCTGTCAATGCTCTATTGATAACCATTATTGCATTTGTCGAGTCTTGTCAAAAGTTCATCTTTCTTGGAGTTGTTGCCTTCTTGAAGCAAAGATGGTTCCGCACACAAATTGATGTGGTAACTACCATTATTGATGAAACTGGAGGCCTGACCTCAAGTACTGCATGTTATTGTCTAGTTGTTAGATGATCGCAAATATATAGCACCTTTTAGTATATGCCTCTTCAATTTACCAATATCAATGTGTAATTGAAGCGTTTGGTGTTAGCCCTTCATCTATTTGGGGCTTGACAAATTGATCGATTTCATTCAAAAACACATGTATGTTGCACTCAAAGCTTCCCATGTTTTCTATGGGCAGAATGTCTATCCACCCAAGTATGGTTTCCACTTAATTAGATTTAAAATCTTTCTGCTCTATTTGCTGGGCATTAACAAATAATTAGTCTATGCCAAAATTTGCTCAATGCACTTTCTATTTTTATGCATCCTTAAACATTCTATCCCTTTCCTAATATGAAAATTTTCTTGTTTCTACGAATCAACACCACATAAATTGAAATTATTTCACATCAATTTTAAGCTTTGGATGAATCTACTCTCCTGTTATTTGAATATATCTCGAATTAATTTCTTTATATCAATCTATTATAACTCTTTTATTTCCTAGTCAAATTTAATCAGATAAGCTTGTCTAGATTGGCACAGTGTGATTGGACGAACAATATGATGATCACAGTGAACTCTTAAAAACTTTTGACATCAAACTGTAGTATCTGAAAACATGTCTCCCTGTTTTTGAAAGTCAAAGGGGATATATAGATCATATACACTAAGTACCTTCACTGAGGAATGTTGGTTTTAAGGTCAAGTTTGGTCAGCCCATCTGGATGCTCATGCTCCTGCAGCCAGCAGCATCTTTGGATAATTCTAGGCTTTTAATGAGATATTTAGTGCTGAATAATATGTTCTCTGGAAATGTTTTTATATGCAATCATATACAATTTCGTTTGCATGCCAAGATAGTTCATCGTCTTTTGATTGTGGACTAGTACAGCTTGGATGAATGGCTTGGAAGTGTGTTCGATTGTAGCTGATGTTTCCAAGGCTTCCTTAATTTTGTCTGTTGGTATCTCTACCTGCTACATTTATGCCACTTACAAGAAAAACCCTGTATCCACAAGTGAAGCTGAAGCTTGGGAAGCAGCAAAGAAAGCGTGTGGAGGTTTGCACTTCCTTGCTATTCAAAATGACCTGAATTCAGATGATTGTGTTGGATTCTGGCTGCTATTAGACCTGCCACCTCCTCCTGTATAATCTGATCAATAGACTACAAGGTTTTCCTTTGTACATTCTCTTTTCTTGCTCATTTCCTGAATTTAGAGAGATCAGGCATCATAGCAATTAGATTAGAGGGAAAATCTGTGCAAATTATTTTCGTAATATGAGAGATTGATTCAGAAAAGTGGCAACGATTTTCTCTCTTTGCATTTACTTACAGCCCTAATTTACTTAAATAAAATTCGTATCAGACACAACTCTGTCATTGTTACAATTTTTGGTCCTCTATGGACTTCTTCACGGGACCTGCGGTAAAGAAGGATTTTGAAAGGATCATGTCTCTTCAAGTGATTCAGATAATGGTTTTCCTAGTAAACTGGACCAATCTTCGCAAGCAGTGAAAAGTCATAATCAATGCCTTTTAGTTTTAAGGCCTTATATCTTATTAAGATTAAAATATTTCAATCTGCCTTATATGTTTGCATTTAGATTATAATATTGGGTAAAAGGCCAAAAATACCTTCCAACTATATAACTATTTTTTATTTATCTTTTTGTCTAAAAATACTATTCTATTCACCTTTTTAACTTATTTATATTCTTCAAACTAACAATTCTTTCTTTTTTTTTTCCTTAAATATTTATTATGGTATTTTTCTTTATGGAATAAAATAAAATCCCAACTTATTAGATTTATTTTCATAATTATTTTTAAATCAAAACAATGTACCTCTTTAAAATATTCAATTTGTTTTTTTAAGAAAGATTTCAAAGTATTTTTTTTAAGTTCATTTAGAAATTCTAAAGAAAGATACTGTTTTAACTTGGATAAAATATTTGAAAACTTTTTTAAAAATTTAAATAAACTAATACTATTAATACATATTTTGAAAATATTAAAAAAAATTGCACATACTGATATTTTATTTATATAAAAAAATTTAACCTTTTAAGGGTCATAATGTTTTATTAATATTAATTTAGCTTTCTTTAATTTTTTTATTTAATGAATCTGAATAATTATTGTTATTTTATTATAATATTATAAAAATAAAAACATACTCTTTGGATAAATTAAAACTTATTTTTTTATTAACTTTATATTTTAAAGAAATCTTTTTTAGATTTTTCTTTATAATATATCTAAGCCAAAACAATATACATGCATCATGATCCAAAAAGAAAACAAAAAAGAAATCTAAATTAAAAATAAACTATTACTTTATTTTTAAATTATCTTAAAAAAATTCATATTTAAGTCAAAAAAAATTTTCATCGTGACCCCAAACCAAAAAAAAAAATACTAAACCCTTTTTTTTAACTTTGGAGATTTTGAAGAGGCATTTTATAGTGATTTTGATAACTTATGAAAGAAATCTAGGATCTACAAGTTTATTTTTCAAAAGTTCGTTTAGAAGTTATGAAGAAAGATATTGGTTTAACTTGGATAAAATATTTGAAAAAAACTTTTTAAATTTTTTTTAAAATACTCCATTTTTTTACAAAAAAAACTTCTATATCTTTTTTTTAAAAAAAAAAAGAAATAAGGGTTTTAAGGAGGTACATTGTTTTGATTTAAAAAAAAATTATGGAAACAAATCTAATAAGGTGAGAGTTTATTTTATTCCATAAAGAAAAATACCATAATAAATTTTTAAGAAATAAAAAGAAGAAAAAAGGGGTTGTTAGTTTAGAGGGTTTAAATGAGCCAAAAAGTAGATAGAAGAATTTTTTTAGACCAAAAGATGAATGAAAAATATTTATAGACCTTTTCCTATAGTTAAAGGGTATTTTTGGCCTTTCTTCCTAAAATATTTCAATTGTCACGCCCCAAAGTCCCGTTAGGGCGGACTGGCACCCGTTGTCAAAAAGGCTCGGGAGAACCAACTTGTATCTATACGCTTTCTATAAATATTTATAAGGTTTTTTTATGTTTGACATGCTTTTAAGAAGATAAACAGTAATAACAAGCCAAAAGAAAGTGCATATGACTAGGCCGATGGGGCCACAGTATTTAAAGTACAAGACATGATCACACTTTGCTTTACATAGTCTACAAAGTCTTTGGATAAAGAAAAATATCTGATAAGGGTCGGGACAGGCCCCACCTCAACAAACTGTATAATATAAACATATAAGCTCTAGACATGTAAAGCTCTGAAGCAACCTGGAGCTTGGTAACCGTAGCTGAATATCCTGTACTCCTACTGGGGAGATCTGCTAGCACCTGTACCTGCAACTTGAAATGCAGGTCCCCCATAAATGTACTGAGTATGTAAGGCAAGATATACTGTATATAAAGTAACAACTCAAATGAAACCATGCACCGATGTAAAATTATGGACCACCTTTGGTTATACTGTGAAATCATGTACTTTGTGTTCATTATATTACTTTACCTTTACTGTATAATCTGTGCACAACTGTAAAATAAATGGACAACTGATCAGTGGTAAACTGTATCAGGATCGTCCCTGGCTAGGTTATTCCTTAACCCCTCGGGCAACCATCCGTAATAAGATTTTTCCCTGGCTAGGTGATTCTTCCACCCCTCAGGATATCGGGATCGTCCCTAACTAAGTTCTTCCTTAACCCCCTTGGGCTACCACCCGTGATAAGATCGTCCCTGGCTAGGTGATTCTTCCACCCCTAGGGCTACCACCTATCAATAAATAAGATACTTTACCTTTCAATTACCTTTTAGATGGTTCTTG
>JAOTQJ010000049.1:869409-892660 GCA_025642045.1 Solanum sejunctum | reverse complement strand
AATTTATTAAAATATAAATTTTATAATATGATTCAAATTATATTAAATTTAAAATATATTAGTCCAAATAAATATTATGGATTAATATAAATAGGTTAATTAATTAAAATTCAATAAAATATGGATTTAATTAAAAATTCAAATTCATTTATTTGGGTTACAAAAGATGACCCACTTCTTTGGGCCCAATATCCTCTCATCTAAGAGGCCCACTTGATGCCACATGTCGGTGGACATGACATGCCAAGTCAAACAAAGAAGATAATAGGACCACGCCATATGTCAAAATGATGTGGCATTCCTGTCTAAATCAAAGGCCAACAAATATGTGCCACATGTGCAAGTGATATATCTCAACCAACCAAATATCGCCATGTCACTTAAAAGGAAACCTATTCTTATCACTTTTCGTGCGCCATGTCACCTTAAATCTAATTGGCCAGAAGGAAGGCTGATTCCATCATAACTCAAGAAAACTATTCTTATCACTTTTCTTGTGCCATGTCACCTTAAATCTGATTGGCCGGAAGAAGGTCTGATTCTATCATGACTCCTCTATTCTAGAACTATATAAAGGGGTCATCATAAATTCTAACAAGAAGCTAGAGAGAACTCGTGGATAAAGCGCTCAGATTTCTCTACAAGCAACAAGAAGAGTTCAAGAAATCAAGAAATCAAGCATTCAAGTTCAAGAATGCATCAAGATCAAGACCATCAGATTCAAGAACAAACCCCAAAGCCCTTGGATTCAAGTACAAGTCAAGATCAAGTTCAAGAACAAGATCATATCAAGTTCAAGTTCATCAAATTCACATATGAAGATCAAGACCACTGTATTTAAGATCAAGCCCAAAAGCCCTTGAATTCAAGTACAAGTCAAGATCAAATCTATCAAGTTTTTTCTTAAAATTCAAGAATAAGCTAAAGAGCCCTTGAATTCATATTTGAAAAGGTGAATCAGGGGATTCATAGAGATTGTGAAACTCACTCCTTGAAATAAAATACTAATTGTTGCAATATTTTTTGTCCCTTGATTATTATTTTTTTGACACGAATTTTATTATGATACAAGTTCTGGCACGCCCAGTAGGACAATCTCTATCTCTCATCTCAACTTTTCAAGAATCAAAGAATATTCAAATTACTTCCAAGAAGATCAACTCCCAATCAATTTCCTCCAAGGTTGCTGATTCCAAGTTCTCCGCTGAAGTAGAGGGAATTCTGGGTATTACTATTGGAAGTGTTGGAGCTGTTACAAGGAGAAAAGCCACTATGCTAGGACAACAAACACTACGAGTGTTGTCCTCACGAACTCCCGATTATGGTTCTTTAACCCCAAAGGGAGCAAGGTCCTCTGTAAATGTTTTCGAAGAAGGAAGCAGTGTTGCTGAAAAGATCAAGCAGACTTTGGCTCTACTTGAGGTCTCTAGTTCCAAGAACTCTACTGCAAAGAAGGGTCATGACTCATCCAACGAGTCTTCTCCATGTGCATCGCGTAATGTGAGACCTCTGAAGATCAACTTCCATGATAATCCATTCTACTCTTGTATGCCTCCAACAGTCATGCTAGCAATGACGACTAATGCTTCATCCAGAGAGGAACAACTTGCGAACCTAGTGAAGATGATTGAAGGATTGACTAGGCATGTGCAACACCAAGACTCTCGCATTGATAAGTTGATGGATGAGGTGGATAGTTTACTAGATGGAGAATCTAGCTATACATCTGTTAAGGGTATTGAGATTCAAGAGCCTGAAAATCCTGTGAAGCAAGCACCGAATATCAAAGAGTTTTCACTTTCTGCCGAAGGAATGATCCCACTTGATCAATTGAAGGAGTTCATCGAAGGGACCATTAAAAACAAGTCTGAAATCTCCACAAGATCTTCCTATATGTATGCTAAGCCTTACACTACAAGGATTGATAGCCTTCGAATGCCTGCTGGTTAGCAACACCCCAAATTTTAGCAGTTCAAAGGCAAAAGAAATCCAAAGCAGCATGTTGCATACTTTGTGGAGACATGTAATAATGCTGGGACCTATGGAGACCATCTCGTCAAACAATTCGTCCATTCCTTGAAAGGAAATGCCTTTGACTAGTCCATTGACCTTGAACCTCATTCTATTGATAGTTGGGAGCAACTAGAGCATGAGTTTCTCAATCACTTCTATAGCACAAGGCACACAGTAAGCATGATAGAACTCACAAATACTCGCCAAAGAAAGGATGACCAGTCATTAACTTTATAAATTGATGGAGGAACGTAAGTCTCAACTGCAAAGATATACTTAGTGAAGCTTTCACAATAGAAATGTGTATCCAAGGAATGCACTGAGGGCTTCTCTACATCCTATAAGGGATCAAACCTAAGTCTTTTGAGGATTTAGCGACTCACGCTCATGATATGGAGTTGAGCATGTCTTCTGCAGGAAAAGATGGGATGTTTGTTCATGATCCTCGCAAAGGAAAAGACAAGCAGGAACGAAAGACATGGAGCAAAAATTTGTGCTCAAGAATGATAACAAGGAATACGTGAATGTCAACGCATTGCCTGTGAAGTTTACTACCAAGGAGAGTAGGAAGCAAAGTGTTAAGAAAACCTTAAAGGGGCATCCAAATCGGAAGCTGACTTTAAAGGAGATGCAAAAAAAAAGAATACCCCTTTTTGGATTCTAATGTTTCTCAAATATTTGATGAATTGGTTGAACTGAAGCTTATTGAGTTACCGGAGATGAAATGACCTGATGAAGCTTGAAAGATCGATGATCCAAACTATTGCAAATATCATAGACTTTTGGGTCATCCTCTTGAAAAGTTTTTCATCTTAAAAGACAAAGTCATGCAATTGCCTAGGGAGGAGAAGATTATCCTTGATGATGAGAAAGCATGTTCTTACCAAATCTCTATTACTTTTGGCTCGCGTGACCTAGTACATATATATACTCCTAAAAAAGAGAAGTCATTAGAGCCAATTAAAATCCAAATGGTTAGAGATAATGATGAAGGTTGGATTCTCGTGACTAGGCGAAGACATACGAAGATAAGTTCACAAAGAGAATCATCTAAGCAACCAACCAGGGGAAGGATGGTGAGGAGACCAAGGAAGCAAAAGCTAGTCACTCATCTAAAGAAAGAAAAGGTGGAAGTGCAGCACTACCAGAAGGCTCGATGTCTTGTGACTTTTGGAGAGTTCTTGCCGAGTTGGTTTCATACCAGAGTTGTCCAAGACAACAATGACGCATCATGTTTTGACACCAACAACGGAGAAATAGTAGGTGAAAGTTCATCAAAGATGTATCCCATGGGTGAGCAGAAGCAACAGGCGAAACTTCATCAAAAGCGTCTCCATTATCTTCTGAGAAGCTTGGAGAACCCTCTTCTCAAGAAACACATACATGTGATACAAAAGTCACATTTACATAGGATGATCTCCTACTCGGTGAAAAGCTACATAGTCGTCCTTTGTACATGGTGGGTCATGCGCTAGAGAAGAGGATAAATAGAATCTTGATTGATGAATGATCTAGAGTTAACATTCTGCCCTTTAATACATTGAAAGAACTGAGCATCACGACTAAGGAACTTAGTGAAAGTCGTCTGTTAATACAAGGATTCAACTAAGGGGGGAAGAGGTCTATAGGCTCCATCAAGTTAGAAATCCATATTTATGATTTGCAATATAGTGCATGGATGCATTTGATCGATGCAAAGACTTCATACAATATATTGCTTGGTAGGCCTTGGGTACATGAGAATAAAATTATCTCATCCTCTTACTATTAATGTTTAAAGTATCTTCAAGGTGGAATTGAAAGGAAAATAGTTACTGATAATAATCCTTTCACTGAA
Organism: Solanum sejunctum; assembly: GCA_025642045.1. NCBI lineage: Eukaryota > Viridiplantae > Streptophyta > Magnoliopsida > Solanales > Solanaceae > Solanum > Solanum sejunctum. Next base: position 888,810 of record JAOTQJ010000049.1, on the reverse strand, counting down.
GCTGAGTCATACTTTGCTAATGTAAAATTCTATCTGAAGAATTACATTGTGTAGTAAGCAAAACATGACAATGTCAAATCGACCAAGTCCAATATGCCTGCCAACAACAGAACTTATGTGGTTATTGGAAAGGTCAAGGCCAGTATTGGGGAGCTAGATGCCTATCCAGATAAAGAGAAGATCGTGTCCTCAAAGAAGAAGCCAACTTTTGTACCTCACTATGTTCCGAAGGTAAAGAAAGAGACATGTCAATCATCTGATGTTAAGAGAAATGTACAGGGAGGCCTAACTCTTCCTATCAAATGCATAGATGCAATCAACTTGTCTTCAAAGCTGCTAGGAGAGTTTGTAGCTCAAAATCCCCCTCAGGATATGCCACTCTCTACAAAACATACAAAGGGCTTTGATCCAAATGCTTACAAGTTACGTACAAAGGCTAGATGCAACCCTAATGGGCCACCTAAATTAGGAAAACTCCCATAATATGATGTTACGAGGAAAGTGCGTGAAGGTTTGGGCTATAGCCAACCACCTCAAGTATGTATTTCCATAAGAAGAACAAGTAACAATTACATCACCATCAGAGATGAGTCTTCTTCTTCTAACAAAAGGCCTTCTGTCTTCGATCGACTTGGAAAACCCACTACAAGAACTTCTGCATTCGAGAGGTTGGGACAATTGAAGAGAGAAAATAAGAAGCATCAGAGAAGTTACCTAAGGGTAATGACCCTTGCTCCTCTTATCCAAAAGGATGTCTAACGCACAATTCCTTCTAGAATGAAACAAAAAGTGGAACTCATGGTTTCATGCAGAGAGGTGCTAAAGGAAAAGATTCACACCGTGGTTTACACCAAGGAACGTGAGGAAGATGAAGAAAGTGTAGGATCCTCATATCATATTACAACTTTGAGGGAGCTCAATACCTCATCTCAAGTAAAGGTTGATGGAGGATCAGAATACATCACTAGGTGTTACCACATATTTGTTAATGATCCACAAGAGGAAGAAGATGCTGGAGATGCTCCACCAGAACTGGAAGAAGGAGTGAAAGCCATGATAAATCCTTTAAAGAAAGTTAACCTTGGAACTAACGAAGACCCAAGGCCAACTTACTTAAGCGCTTTTCTAGAAACCAAGGAAGAAAATTCTTATATGAATCTGCTCAAAGAGTATAAGGATGTCTTTGCTTGGAGTTACAAAGAAATGCCTGGATTGAATCCTAAAGTATCATTCCACCAATTGTTAGCAAAGAATGGTGCTCGCCCTGTAAAGCAGGCCCAAAGATATTTTAGGCCCGAGTTGGTCCCATTGATCGAGAATGAAGTCAACATGCTCATTGAGGCAGGCTTCATTCTTTGAAGTTAAATACCCCACATGGATTTCAAGCATTTTTCCTGTGAGGAAGAAGAATGGCCAAATTCGAGTTTGTGTTGACTTTAGAGATCTCAACAATGCATGTCCTAAAGATGAGTTCCCACTTCCTATTCTAGAGCTAATGATTGATGCTATAACTGGTTGTGAGGTATTGTCATTCATGGATGGTTCTTCTGGTTATAACCAAATTTGCATGTCACCGAAGGATGAAGAACTCACTGCATTTCGCACCCCTAAAGGTATCTATTGCTACAAAGTGATGCCTTTTGGTATAAAAAATGCTGGTGCCATATTTCGAAGTGCTATGCAGAATATATTTGATAACTAACTCCACAAAAATGTCAAATGTTATGTTGATGACTTGGTGGTGAAGTCGAGAAAGAGGGGCGACCATTTGAAAGACTTAAGAATGGTGTTTGAGTTGCTCCGAAGATATCAAATAAGGATGAACCCATTGAAATGTGCCTTTGGGGTTACTTCTGGCAAGTTTCTTGGCTTTATTACGCGATATCGAGGGATTAAGATTGATCAAGCTAAAGTTGATGCCATCCTGAATATGCCCAAGATTAGAGACATTCATGAGTTAAAAAGCCTTCAAGGAATATCTTACCCGAGAAGGTTCATCTCGAATCTAGCTAGAAGATGCCAACCATTCAGTCATCTGATGAAGAAGGGTGTTCCTTTTAAGTGGGACCAAACATGCAGTGAAACTTTTAAAAATATCAAAGCATATCTGGCAAACCCTCTAGTTCTACCAATCCCTATACCTGGAAAGCCATTGATACTCTACATTGCGGCACAAGAATGGTCTGTTGGAGCCTTATTTGCTTAAGAGAATAGTGAAGGAAAAGAAAACTCCCTCTACTACTTGAGCAGAATGATGACGCCAAATGAGCTGAATTATTTACCAATCGAAAAGTTGTGTTTAGCCCTACTCTTCTCAATTTGAAAGATGAAGCACTATTTGCAAGCTCATTTTGTTCGTATGATATCAAAAGAAAATCCCATCAAATTTTTCATGTCGAAACGAGTCTTCAGCGACGGACTAGCAAGGTAGTTTCTCTAATTCCAACAATTTGAGATCATGTATGTCCCTCAAAAAGTTATAAAGGGACAAGCATTAGCAGACTTCTTGGAAGACCATCAGATACCAGATGATTGGGAGCTAACTAATGAGCTCCCTTATGAAGATATGATAGCTATTAAAATACATCCTCCTTGAAAGATGTACTTTGATGGGGTTGTACATCGTGGCAGAGCTGGCGCTGGAGTGGTGTTTCTCAATTCACAAGGAGAGGTCTTACCATTCTCCTTCACATTGAAAGAACATTGCTCCAATAATATCACAGAATATAAAGCATTGATACTTGGTCTCGAAATGACTGTCGACATGAAACAATTATAACTACAAGTCTTTGGTGACTCTCAGCTAGTGATTAAACAAATTTTGGGGACTTATGAAGTCAGAAAGCCCGAATTGCGCCCATGTCATTGTTATGCTCAAAAGTTAATAGGATGGCTTAGAGATGTAACTCTCCAACATGTGCCAAGAAAGGAAAATAAAATAGCTGATGCCTTAGCTACTCTAGCTTCAACTCTAACTCTCCCTGATCAAATGCAAGTTACAATCTGCCAAAAATGGGTAGTACCACCACTGGATGAATCAAAACATATGGAGGATAAGCTTGAGCATGTTATTGCAATTTCTGAAGTCAACAAAGAGGATTGGTGACAAGCTATCATCGACAACTTATGTTATGGGATACTCCGAGAAGATGCCAGAAGGAGGACTGACATTTGTTGTTGTGCAACTTGTTTCCTTTACTATAAAGACATACTATATAAAAGATCATTTGAGGGGGTACTCCTTCGATGTTTGGGAGAGGAAGAAACAACTCAAGCTCTGCAGGAAGCTCATTCGGGAGTATGTAGGTAGCATCAATCAGGACCAAATCTCCACTTTCACATAAAGAGAATAGGGTATTATTGGCCGACCATGGTAAAAGATTGCTTGGATTATGCTCGAAGGTGCAAAGCTTGTTAATTCCATGCAAACTTCATACATCAATCGCCTGAAGTTTTACACCTGACTATTGCATCTTGGCCATTTGATGCTTGGGGATTAGATGTAGTTGGACCACTCCCAAAATCTTCTGGGGCACCTATATATCTTGGCTGCAACAGATTACTTCTCAAAAAGTGCTGAAGTTGTCGCTCTCAGAGAAGTAAAGAAGGAGAATGTTGCAAACTTTATTTGAGTGAATATCATATACCAATTCGACATTCCTCGATACATAATAACCAACAATGGTAAGCCATTTGATAACAAATTGATGAATAAAATTTGTGATCTTTTTGACTTCAAGCAGCGAAAATCTTCTATGTATCATGCTGCTACCAATGGTCTTGCAGCAACATTCAATAAGACTTTATGCAATCTTCTGAAGAAAGTAGTCTCCAAGTCCAAATGAGATTAGCATGAAAGAATGGAAGAAGCTTTATGGGCATATAGGATAACATATCACACACCAACTCAAGCAACCCCATATTCGCTTGCTTTTAGAGTCAAAGCAGTCCTGCCACTTGAGCGACAGATACCTTCCTTGAGACTTGCTATTCAAGAGGGACTTACCAAAGAAGAGAACGCTCAACTATGTCTCTCTGAGTTAGAAGCGCTAGATAAAAATAGGCTCGAAGCTCAACAAAATCTTGAATGCTATCAGGCTCATCTATCTCGTGCTTTTAACAAAAAGGTTCATCTGAGGTGCTTTCAAGTCGGAGACCAAGTCCTTGCAGTAAGGAAACCCATTATCACTTAACATAATTCTGAGGGAAAATACACCTCGAAATGGGATGGACCATATATAGTATAAGAAGCATATTCAAATGGTGCTTACAAAATTATCGATGCGGATGGCGTAAGGATCGGTCCTATAAATGCAAAATTCTTTAAAAGGTACTACCCTTGAAGTGACATGGTGCTCTGTGACGTACGAGCATAACCTCATGCCCCTCAAGAGTATAAACTGTGTATGTCACACGAAAAAAACATACACTTACTCTCACAAAACTACATTGTGACTTGATCCTCTTAATTAAGGTACATAGGCGCTTGAAATTATATTCTAAGTTCAGTCGCATGAGTGTCAAAAAACCATATACCCCCCACTTGACCTCTTACATAAGTGTTAATGCTGTGAGTACCTTTCATCAAAATTTGGACTCATACCAAATGGTGGTGACTCAGTGGGGGCAAACCCCTATCAAATATGGGTTTCACTAATAGTATACTTGAAAGTCTTCAAATCCTCCAAATATACGACTTGAAGCCTTCAAATCTTCCAAGATTGCAAATGGAAATCCTCCAAGTATAGAGTTGAGGCATTTAAATCCCCCAAACCTGCAAGATGATTCCTAGTCAAGCACGTGGACAAAAATAGAGTCTTCAAATTTCACAAAGTTGAAAGTTGAAGCCTTCAAGTGAAAGTTCTAGATTGCCAAATGCCTTCAAACTAACAAAAGAAAATCGTCAAGTTTAAAGTTAAAATGTTCAAGCTTTGAAAGTACTTAAAAATTATCTTATAAGTTGAAGCATTAATATTCACAGTATATGTAAGTAGAGCTTATGTTATTCTTATTGGGCTATAAGTTATGGGTCAAGTTTGGATTTTTAAAGATTGCTACCAAAGCAAATTCAAGAGGGAGAATGCACTAAAAGAAAAGAGGTCATAAAGATGCATAATGTAAGACAAGGAAAAATCTCAATATCATAAATTGTCTAACATATCATCTAACTATAAAGAAAATAAAATAAGCAAAAGAAGATAAAAAAAGGGAAAATAAATCTAATCTAAGCATAAATTAAGTTAATTAGTTCTTGATGCAAAGCCTCGAGATGCTCCTTTTTTTGTTCCAAATCATTGGGCAAATCTATGTTAGAACATGCATCAAATTCCTTATCTTCAAGTGTGGTAGCTAGCTTGGCCTCTTCGACTTCATCCTTGGCAGTTTCTAAATAGGCTTCCAAAGCTTGTGCCTTTTTGCATAACACTCTTATCTTCCTTCTTATGTTCCCCAGTGATTATTGGAGAGAGGACATCACTCTAACCTTCTCATACTCCTCAAGCATGACATTTGAAAGACGTTCTCCCGCTACTAGGAACAAATCTTTTTTTGTGGTCTCCACATCCATATCATGAAGGGTTGATCTTTCTTGGTCGTAAGAGGTAGCAAACTTAAAGAAAGAGTCTAATAATTTTAGCAAAGTTGAGATATCCACATCTGTACATTTCATCTCCTTGATAATTAGTTGGATTTCGTCTTTAAGAGAGGAACCAGAATCTACATCACAAATTTAGAAAGTTTCTCTCTAATAATGGTCCAAAGAAGAGATGAAATTCTTTTGAGCATCTAGGACGACTCTCTTCACATGAAATATGGACATAGCGACCATTGGGTGATCACATTTAGACTTCAAAGTATTTTTGACCTTATCACAAGAGATAGAAGTTGTCCTTTTATTCGCCTATATTTAGAAAAAGAAAAGGGGTGGATAATCAAAAATGGGAGCTAAGATATACTGGATAAGGGAAGTCTAAATCATACCTCTTTAATAGGGGCCATTATAGTCCTTCAGGGGCTATTTGTCTCATCATATAGTTCAACCATGGGTGTAGGAGCATTTTCATCGAGACGTACCCTTATACTATTCCAACAACGATCTCTATTACTACTCTCACTCTCATACTGAAGCAACCTTTTAGGAACTCGAGCAACTTGAGTAGATGTCTTTTCTTTTGGTGCCATCTGAGGGAGTCAAGATTTTCCTTTAGTACGCTATATGGATTCCTTGGAACCTAAAGAAAGAGTGTCATACGCATCAACGTTGAGGACTTTGGATTTATGTGCTTCATCTGAACCCTCTAAGGGTACAATAGGAGTCAGTCCAGCAACATTCACCAAACCTTGCAAAGGATCATTAAGGAAATTCCCATGAGTCTTCTTCCACTAAATCGATAGTCAGATCCAAAAGCGTCTCTCGCATTAAGCATGGTTAGGAGAAACGTTGCTCGTGATGAAGATCGCTCATAGTGCAGATCCCCGAAAATATAGGTCCCTTGTCCAAAGGAGCATTGCGAATATCATTCTTCATAATACCAATAGTATTCTGGAAGAATCCAAATTGATGGCTGAAGCGGTATGGGCTGTATGGATCAATGATAAATGAATATTTGTATCTACAGGGAAGATAATTGAAACGGATACTCATGAAGTAGATCATCTCCAACTCTGTGCACGATCATTATCTAGATAAAAGTAAGCATACTTCTTATCTAGCATAATAGAAGACCAAGCAATATTCTCACCACCATGGATATATTTCCTCGCATCATTTTTGTCAAAGTACTTAGCGGCACCTTCTCCAAAATATACTACCATAGTAGGAACAAAGGGCCCATTGGCAAATGTGAAATGAGTCTTGAAATAATGAGCAAGCCAACCATAAAACATAATGAATGGGGAAGCAGGCTATAATTTGATTAAGTTCGGATGCAGTTGAGATCTTGTTCAAACCATTGTAGATACTGACCAACATCGAAATTGCAACACTGACCCTTTTCACACTCGCCATCAAGCTTGCTATCTTGAAAGTCCCAGGACCAATGTAATGGCCTTCCTTATTTGGAAGGACAAAAGCGCACAACCAACAAGATAGGAAGGCTGCCAGATATGTCTCATCTCTTTTGTTAGAGTTCACTTCGATCTTTGAGAATACCATTTTTTCAACATGTGACCATATCTTTGTGCCAGGCAAAGTTCCACTAGGACTATATGTTAGTTCAAGACGAGAAAATTTCTCTTCCTGCCTAGGTGGAGCAGGTCCATACCTTGAGGGTCTCTTGCACCAGAACTCTATACATTGGCTAAAAGATACCCTTTGGTTAGCACCTCGAAGATGATGATAGGCCGCAAATAAATATTCACAAGTCCGAGGAAGATATTTTGTCTTCTTTTCATCAAACCCAGTAAGTTCCTTAACCTCAATTACCAATTCTTTGTAAAGAGAACCTAAAATTGGTAAGCCTCCAAGGACATGTAAATCCCATAAAGAAATGGACAATTCCCCAATAGATGTAAGAAGCGTGTTTGTTTTGGGGCACCAAGCTTCATAGTATACTTGTAAAATGTCTGAATTATGATCATAAGTGAAAAGTGATGAATAAATGACATCATAAATTTGAGCCATACCAAAAGCTTCCTGACACCTACCAAGTACATCGTCGGTCTACTCCCAATAACCTGGGATGTGGCGATACTCTCCCTCAACTATCATGGTGTCTTCCCTGTGAACCACACCTTAAATTATGCGATGACCTAAGCTCGGAAGGGAAGTTCGATTATTGGCATGATGATGATCTAGTTCTTAAAGAGGTCACAACTTTAGTAGATTATTGGAGTTGCGAGTTTTCATTGAAGTCTAATTCGCCATTTGAAGTGGGTTTTTCAAAGAAGGCCACATACTTGCATATCGACCAGCTAATGGAGTTTGAGTCGTGGTTTGCTGCACCCCATCTTCAGTTTTGACTACAAGATACTTAAGTTTGGTGGAATGAGAGATATATTTCTTGAAAATCACCATCTTTTCAAACTTCAAGGAATAGAAGAGACCATTAGTGATGAGCTTATGACAAGAAAAATATACAAATATAATCTTGTCAAGAAAACCTCTTTATTATTCTTAAGGAGGGAATGAGTATCTATTCCTTTGTCGGATAAGAATTACCATGAAAGTTACCTTATTTTTATGGCAGGAATGAGTATTCAATCATTTGCGCGATAAGAACTACCATAAAGTTACCTTGTTCATAAGGCAGGAATGAGTATCTATTCCTTTGCGCGATAAGAACAACCATGAAAAAAATATTGTTCTTAAGGCGAAAATGAGTATCCATTCCCTTGCAAGGTAAGAACTACTATGAAAGTTACCTTTTTCTTAAGGCAGGAATGAGTATCCATTCTTTTGCACGATAAGAACTAGCAGGAATGAGTATCCATTCCATTGCGCGATAAGAACTACCATGAAATTACCTTGCTTAATGTAGGGGGATGCGGATCCATCCTTCACACCTCAAGACCAAATTATTGTAATAATAAGAATCTTGAATTATGGCCCTACAACAAAAGAAAACTGATACCAAGTTGACAAGAAATACAATAATCATGGACTCTTTGCTACAAAGAAAAAAAACATCAATTTTCTTTGTAAGTATTTTATTTTATTCTTTACAAAAAAGGATAAAAATAAGATTATTGGGGAGAATGTGATTAAAAAAAAGAAAGAAAGAAAATATGATTCATCAACCAAAGAAACTATTTCTTGAGGAATTAAATATATGTACATTCTTTTTTTAGTTACTTTCATATGAAATACAATGTAATTAAAAGAAAGAATTGATTCATCAACCAAAGAAGTTATTTCTTGCTGAACTAAATGCATGTATATTCTTTTTCAGTCACTTTCATATGAAATCCAATGTGATTACAAATAAAGGAGCTGAGTCATCAACCAAAGAAGTTATTTCTTAAAGAATTAAATACATGTATATTTTTTTATGTTTACTTTCATATGAAATACAAAATACCCATGTGATTAAAAAAAAGATGATTCATCAAACAAAGAAGTTATTTCTTGATGAATTAAATATATGTATTTGTTTTTTAATCACTTTCATATAAAATAGAAGATACCCATGTGATTAAAAAAAAGATGATTCATCAATCAAAGAAGTAATCTCTTGATGAAGTAACTGTATGTATATTCTTTTTTAGTCACATTCATATAAAATACAAAATAATCTTGTGATTAAAGATAAAAAGGGAGGGACAACAAAAGAACAAATAAAAAATAAAGAAAGAAGAAGAAATTACTTGGATGTTAAAACGTCTTCTTGGTCGCGACAAGAATAATGCAATTTCCAAGGCTCCGAATCAATCTTGCTTGAAAATAACAAGTGAATGCCTATATTTATAGAGAGACTTCCGCAATTAGTCTCCTATGCAAATTGAGTCTTTGAGATTTGACTCCTAATGGAATTTGAAAAAGGTGTCCTAGTCGTACTAGGCTTGTAAAAAAAAAAGTAACAAGAATCCAAATGGTACCCGAGGGTCCCATGGAAATTCTTTTAGACATATATAGATCATGAAAAGGGAACTTATGGGTGTTGTCCAGCATGTTGGCCATGCAACATGGGGGCAGTTAAAATTGTCCCTATTTTTGACAAATTAAGCTATAGATAAATAAATAAAAATCTTTACTTCAAGTCTAGTTGCCAAAAAAAAAATAAAATTATTAACAAGACTTAAAGTATGGGGCATTTTTAATCATATAAAATTTATTAAAATATGAATTTTATAGTATGATTTAAATTATATTAAATTTAAAATATATTAGTCCAAATAAATATTGTGGATTAATGTAATTGGGTTAATTAATTAAAATCTAATAAAATATGGATTTAATTAAAAATTTAAATTCATTTATTTGGACTATAAAAGATGACCCACTTCTTTGGGCCCAATATCCTCTCATCCAAGAGTCCCACTTGACGCCACATGTCGGATGACATGACATGCCAAGTCAAATAAAGAAGACAATAGGACCACGCCACATGTCAAAATGATGTGGCATTCCTGTCTAAATCAAAGGCTAATAAATATGTGCCACATGTGCAAGTGATGTGTACCAACCAACCAAATATCGTCCTGTAACTTAAAAGGAGACCTATTCTTATTACTTTTTCTGTACTATGTCATCTTAAATATAACTTGCCAGAAGGAAGTCTAATTCCATCATAACTCAAGAAACCTATTCTATTCCATCGTAACTGAAGAAACCTATTCTTATTACTTTTCCTGTGCTATGTCACCTTGGATCTAATTGGATGGAAGAAAGTTTGATTCTATCATGACTCCTCTATTCTACAATAATATAAAGGGATCCTCATAATTCATATTAACATCAAGAATTCTAACAAGATGCCAGAGAGAGCTCGTCGATCAAACACGCAGATTTCTCTACAAGCAACAAGAAGAGTTCAAGAAATCAAGAAATCAAGCATTCAAGTTCAAAAATGCATCAAGATCAAGACTACCGGATTCAAGAACAAGCCCAAAAGCCCTTGGATTCAAGTACAAGTCAAGATCAAGTTCAAGAACAAGATCATATCAAGTTCAAGTTCAAGTTTATCAAATTCACATATCAAGATCAAGACCACCGAATTCAAGATCAAGCCCAAAAACTCTTGGATTCAAGTACAAGATCATATCAAGTTCAAGAACAAGATCATATCAAGTTCAAGTTCAAGTTCATCAAATTTACACATTATCAAGATCACGACTACCGAATTCAAGATCAAGCCCAAAAGCTCTTGAATTCAAGTACAAGTCAAGATCAAATCTATCAAGTTTTTTTTATTATTCAAGAATAATTTAAAGAGCGCTTGAATTTATATTTGAAAAGGCAAATCAAGGGATTCATAGAGATAGTAGAACTCACTCCTTGAAATAAAATGCTGATTGTTGTAATATTCTTCGTCCCTTGATTATTATTTTCTCGACATGAATTTTATAGTCATACACTCATGTCTTGGCATCTATTTTCATTTGTTTTATTATTATGTGATTCATCTTCCTCATGAGCTGTAGAAGTTTATTTGAGCTAAGTGACCATTCACGTTATGTGATTTGATCATTCTATATGTTTAAGTTGATGCAGTTAACCATTTTTAAAGCTTGCCCATCTATCGAACATGGACCTTATAATATATACACAAAAGTAGGAGCTTTGTTACCCAAAACCACCCTATACCTACAGAGGATGGAATGACATAGGTAATCAGTTAACTTATCCAAAATTTTCCTAAGTCGGGCTGGACTATTACCATACTGCTTATGTGCAAAACTCTTCCTTAAAAAATAAGTGATCACTGCAAATATATGTTTTTTTCAAATTCATTTTTAATATGAATAAAAAGACAGTTACAGTTTAGCCGTCCCATTCCTATGGTATAGAGGGATTTTCCCTTTTTTAGATGAGCTTCCAAAAGAGTAGTAGAACAAATAGTGAATAAGAGATTCATCATTTGCACATGCCACTTTCCTCTTCCTTATCCTAATATTGTTAGAAAATGAGATTTTTTTAACATAGTCTTTAGTTTAATAGTCTTTCTTTTGAATATATTTGTTTATTTTGAAAGGAATGGTGGTCCTTATTTTATGGAATGTATTTTTATAAGAAAGTACAATAGTAGTTGGATAGGTATGACCCTTTTACTTGTTTTTGAAAATCTTATATAGCTATATGTATGGATGAGTTTTGATTATGAAAATAACTACTGCTGAACCTTCTTCTTTTTCTAAAAATTTGTAAATTCCATCAGTGGTATTAGAGCCCTTCTTCTTGAGGGATCTGTGAAGGCGAAGGTTAAGGTTTTCTCTGCTTCTTTTAAGGAAGAGTTTAGCAGCAATAACATGGCATCCAACAACTTCTTGGGTGCAGGCCCTCCTATGTTTATAGTAGAAAATTATCACATATGGACAATTAAGATGAAGGCTTATCTCAAAGCTCTTAGATTTTGGGAAACAATTGAAAGAGAAGATAATCCTCTTCCACTTGAACCAAATCCAACGGTTGCAGAAATGAAGATTTATGAAGATATGAAGTCAAGGAAACCAGAAGCCCTCACATGTCTTCACTCAACACTTCCAGATGTGATTTTCACATGAATAATGGCTTGTGAAATACCTAAACAAGCATAGGAGAAGTTGAAAGAGGAGTTTGATAGAAGTGATCGAGTGAAGATCATAAATCTCTTGACTCTCAAAAGAGAATTTGAGATGTTAAAATAGAGATACTTTGAAAGACTATACTGCCAAACTTATGGAGATTGTGAACAAAAAAAAGGTTATTTGGTGAAAACTTTCCAGATTCAAAGGTGGTGGAGAAGATGATGATAAGCTTACCAGCAAAGTTTGAGTCCAAGATTTCAGCAATAGAGGAATCTTGTGATTTGAAGACTCTATCTGTAGCAAAGTAGATCAATAAGTTGCAAGCTCAAGAACAATAATCAAGTATAAGAGATGGTAAATCAACCAAAGTGGCATTTCAGGCACAACATAAAGTCAAGCAACCTGTGAGGGACAATAAAAGGATCAAAGGAGATAAAGCAGCAAAAGAAAAAAACATGGAAAAAATCTTCAAAGAAAGGGAAGTTTCAACCTTAAATCCATTGTAAAAGAATCAATCATCAAGAAAAGGACTGTTGGTTCAAAGGAAAGCCATCGATTAAGTGTAGATTCTGTAGAAGGATGGGTCATATTCAGAGAAACTGTAGGTCAAGCAGAATCAGCCACAACAACACCTTGTACAGCAGGTAAATTTTGTAGAGAAGTCGAAAAAGGAAGAAGAAAGATTTTTATGGCTTCTCACAAAGAAGACCCAACCAAAAAATCCTCATGGTTCATAGATAGTGGATGTACTAGTCACACATTCCACAATGAGCTCTTGTTTCACACACTTGATAAGTCATTCAAAGCTAAAGTTAGGATGGGAAATGGTGAAATGACACACATGGAAAGGGTTCAGTTTCTTTTTAAACTACACAGGGTACAAAATTTATACATGATGTATTGTATGTCCCTTCTTTGGCATGTAACTTGTTAAATGTGGCTCAAATGATGTCTAATGGATATTTCTTACTTTTTAAGGGCAAACATTATCTATTTTTTTGACTCTTAAGATAACTTGATTGTTAAAGTAGAAATTGTAGATAAAGCTTTTCCTTTAGATTGGAAAATTGATAGTGCAAATTTTGCAAGTATGGATGAATCATGGTTGTGGCACAAAAGATATGACCATTTTAACTATGCTACCTTAAAGTACAGGTATGAAAAGGGCTTGAATAAGGATTTGACTAAACTTTCACTCTCTAAAGGGGTTTGTGAATCATGTTAGATAGGTAAGGTACATAGAAAAGCATTTTCCAAAAATGCTACCTAGAGGGCAATCAAAAAACTTGAGCTAGTTCACAGTGATGTGTATGGCCCTATGCAGATATCATCTTTAGGACAAAATAAATATTTTTTACTCTTTATTGATAACCTAACAAGGATGATGTGGGTGTATTTTTTGAAGAATAAGTCTCAAGTATTTTCAGTTTTCAAGAAATTTAAAGCTTTTGCAGAAAGGCAGACTGGCTGCAAGCTAAAGGCATTGAGGTCGAACAATGGTGATGAATACATTTAAAATGAATTCAATAAGTATTGTGCAGATATGGGGATTGACCACAAGTTGATAGTAAGCTATTTATGCAAACAAAATAGAGTTTTAGAGAGGAAGAATAGGGCAATTAATGGTTAGATTTTTGTTGCTTGAAAAGAAACTACCACAAAGCTTTTGGGCTGAAGCTGTTTCTACTTTAGTATATTTGTTAATAGGCTGCCAACTAAAGCTGCGGATGAAATGAATCCTATTGAGGCATGGAGTGGAATACAACCATCTGCTAAGCATCTAATAGTCTTGGTTCAATATGCTACTCTCATGTCCCTTTAGTCAAAAGAAACAAACTTGAACTGAAAGGTGAATTGGGGATTTTTATAGGCTATTCATCACGAGCCAAAGGTTATAGAGTTTTCAACTTTCAAACAAAAACTATCTCCATTAAAAAAGATGTAGTAGTGGATGAGAATGCTTACTTGGAACTAGGATAAGGAGAAAATTGAGAAAAAAATGCAAGTTTCCAGATATTGCACCAGATGCCTATAGTCCAATCATTTGGCTCTGAAAATCTAAAAGAAGCTGATGAGGCAGATAGCGAATCCTTACCTGATTTGCTAATTTTGAAGACAAGATCTCTTTCTGAGATATATGAAAGATGTAATGTTGCAATCTCAGATCCAGATAGCTATTAAAACATGAAGTATGGATTGAAGCCATGAAGGATGAGATTGGTATGATAGAGAAGAATGACACATGGAAGCTAGTCGATAAACCCCAAAATAGAAATATAATAGGGGTGAAATGGGTTTATCGATCCAAGCTTAAACCAGATGGTTTAGTTTATAAATACAAGGCAAGGGTACTTGTAAAAGGTTATGCGCAAGTGGTAGGTCTAGATTATGGAGACACATTTGCACCAATGGCGCGACATGATATAATGAGGTTTCTATTTGCTTTGGCAGCTTAATCAAATTGGAAGTTGTATCATTTGGATGTGAAATATGAATTCTTAAATGTTTAATTGCAAGAAGCTATTTATGTTGATCAACTAGAAGGTTTTAAAGTTGAAGAATTTGAGGATAAATTCTACGTACTTCACAAGGCATTGTATAGGTTAAAATAGGCTCCTCGAGCATAGTATTGTAAGATTGATGATCATCTCATTTATTATGGCTTCAAGAGAAGTGAAAATGAAGCCACTTTATATGTGAAGAAGGCTTAAAGAGGTGATGTGCTTGTGGTGTCACTCTATGTTGATGATCTTCTGTGAACAGGAAACAATGAAGCTATGATGAATTAGTTGAAGTAAGAAATATGAACTAAGTTTAAAATGTCAAATTAGAGTGAAATGAATTCCTTTTTTGTAATGGAGATTCATCAAGCTACTAATGGAATCTTCATTTCACAAAGAAAATATGCATGGGATATTCTTAAAAGGTTCAAGATGGAGAGGTTCAAGCCTATATCGACACTATTAATTCATAATGAAAAGATTTTGAAGTTTGAAGGAGGTGATAGGATTGATCCTGCAATTTATAGAAGTATAATATGTATATTCCTGTACTCGACAGCAACATAACCTGATCTCATGTTGGCGACAAGTCTTCTATTAAGGTTTATGCATGCCCAAGTCAAGTTCATCTTGGTGTCACTAAGCAAACATTGAGATATATCAAGGGAACTTCTATTTATGGTATTTGGTTTAGAAAGAAAGAACAAGGGAAACTCATGGGTTATTCAGATAGAGATTGGGCAAGAAGCATTGATGACATGAAAAACACTTTTGGATATGCTTTTACACTTGGGTCAGGTATGTTTTCATGGAATCCAAAAAAGCAAGAGGTGGTAGCTCAATCTTCTACAAAAGTAGAATACATAGCCATTGCTAGTGCAACTAGTCAGGCTCTATGGTTAAGAAAGATGATACGCGATTTGGAGCAAAATAACATAAAAGCTACTGTCATTAAGGTTGACAATAAGTCAGCAATATCTATGCCAAAAAATCCAGTGCAATATGGGTGTAATAAGCATGTAAATGTGAAATATTAGGCAAGCAGAGAAGGATGACAAAGTCAAGCTTGTTCATTGCAGCTCAGATCAGCAGATTGCCAACATCATGACCTAGACTCTTCCTAAAGGGAAATTTGATGTTCTAAGGACTAAGCTGAGAGTATCAAAGAAAAATCTCAAGGAGGAGTGTTAGAAAATAAGATTTTTCTAACATAGTCTTTGGTTTAACAGTCTTTCTTTTGAATATTTTTATTTAGTTTGAAAGGAATGGTGGTCTTTATTTTATGGCATATGTTTTTGTAAGAAAGTACAATAGTAGTTGGATAAGTATGACCCTTGTACTTGCTTTTGAAAAGCTTATATAGCTATATGTATGGATGACTTTTGATGTATGAAAATAAGCTACTGTTGAACCTTCTTCTTTTTCTAAAAATTTCTAAATTCCATCAAATATTAGTCATTCTAGCCTTATCTAACCTATATTTACCAATAACATTCATTAGTAGATTCCTTTGGTCGTGGGACCCTTGTTTTGAATGAATGTCAGTTGTTGTGTTTGTTTCTCTGTGACAATATCAATTTCTTTAGCAAGTCTTTGATGACATCAATCAATGGTTGAAATTGCCATGATGGCTTTTAAACTCCATGGAGTCCATCTTCAGGATCACACTTTACCTTGTCAAAGCATAGTCATATTGTTGATCAATTAATACTAACAAGAGAATTTTAACTTGAAAGCATACCTTGTATTTATTGAGGTGGAGTTGTGTCCACATCTGCTATTGCACATTGCTGATATTAGGAAAAATAACACAAAGAGTCTTTTACAAAGGATTGGAGTATAAGTAGTCGTATATTGGATTGTTGAGTTTAATGACCAAGAAATTAGCAAAGAATCTCCATATCATCTTAGTGATATCACTCTCAACAAATACTATGACAGTTACATGTAGACCCTATATGCTAACAAAACTTGGTTAAAGAATCATCCAGTGAGAGTTCTCTTTTCAAGATTCTTTAATTTTTAATGAAATTCCTTTCGTCCATAGCTTGTTGTATGTATCCTTCTTGGATTTCATCTATCTAATAAGTGCCCTTGCAGATGCACACATAAAGTTTCCATCATTATTAATGGTCTAGAGTTGCGATTGTTGATTTTGATCTTATCAATATGATTTTGAAGTCTCCGAGGGATTGTTTCCATGAGCAAATTGATATTCCAACTGTGATGGACAATAATTTCATCATTTTCGAGTCTTGAACCTGGCTATGAGAGTGAAACTAATGGACTAATGCCAATCAAAATATCCTATCAGAAGAGAGAAGAACCATTGTTGATTTTTCCATAGCACGTAAGGTCTGCATCTCCACAATTTAGTAATTTTCTCTAGCTTTTTGATTGTCCTAAGCCCTAGCTGCTTGTAAATAAGTTAACCTTGATATAATACTTAGCCTTCAAATATTCAGCCCATAGACTTGGTTGGGTTCTGTGTCTTCAACACCTCTAAATAGCAAAAGATTTTTGTATACCAGTAAGAGTTTTAAATCCAAGCCTTTTTTCATCCCTAGGCACTCTACTTATTTTTATTTGGGAGAAGTATTGAGAAGACATCTAAATTTTTGGTATAAATTATTAGTTTTATCTATGTAATATTGACAGTTTTGAAAACACCCATCTACTTGATTAACTAAACTTAAATACACCTCTGATCTATCAATATAAGTGAAATACATCCTTACATTCTCACCAA
Organism: Solanum sejunctum; assembly: GCA_025642045.1. Taxonomy (NCBI): domain Eukaryota; kingdom Viridiplantae; phylum Streptophyta; class Magnoliopsida; order Solanales; family Solanaceae; genus Solanum; species Solanum sejunctum. Next base: position 871,398 of record JAOTQJ010000049.1, on the reverse strand, counting down.
ATTTAGTAACACTTATCTTAACTTTTTATTAAGATCTTCATACTCTCACAAGAGTTTAAAACGACTTGTTATATCATATGGAAAATCGAGATGCATAGGTCAACGATGAAACTAATAATCTGTGAAAAAAATTAGCAAAGTATTTTTTTCAATCTGGTCTAATACTGCTTTTGGTGGAGAGATGGTCCCAAATAAGTGCATGATGAAATTGAATAACTTGTTCCTCCCCGTTTTAGAATTCTGTCTTGCCTGTCACCTATCCTTTTCAAGATGTTTTACTAGAAGGAAGGATGACATTGAAATCTCGAAAGACAGCCTAAGAACCTTCTATTTGAGCACTATTTTATCTGATCTTGTACCTCATTTTCTTTCATTCCTGGCAATAGTTTTGGCATAAATAATAGTGTACTAATATTTTATATTAGTACTCAAATGCTTGATCTTCAAGGTAAACTATTTGAAATAACAAAGCAGACAAGATAAACATTCTAAAAGCACCATATTTTCTGATTTCTATTAGCAACAACATTACAAAAACCACTCTTCCTTCTATGTCTATCCAAATTTGAAAGTGAGCCTTCTGTATATTTGAGATATCAACCAACCTACTAGAAGATTTATTAGACTTGAGCTCTCGAATTTACCAAGAAATTATATTAATTATTAAAATAATAGAGAAAGGGGTCAGACTATACAACTTCTTTGTCTTATCCTATTATGGCGTTTCACTAAAGAAAATTGATTGACTTTAGGATTAAGGAGTTCTACGGTTATGATTTTCCTACTTGTCATATTTCTTATTGCTACGTTAGAAATAATCTCATGAAGTCAATCTCTATCGATCATGACTATTTTCTTACTAAAATATCTCTCGACCAAGTGTAGTAATTGTTTTAGCATTATTTTCTCGAATGAACCCCATCTAACTAATTAATCTATTCACTTAGATCACATCAAGGTTTTGTTAACTCTAACCTTCCCTGTTAAATCTTAGTCATTAATCTCTTCATGCTTATGAAGTCAAGTTACTTAACTATCACTTAATTCTGTGGTCTCTCTCTCAAACAAGAAGATATAAGAATTCTCATAATTGAGGCTCCTTTAGTATCTTTAACTACAATTGGTGTATAGTCGAATGTATAGAGATTAAAAAATGCTCCAATTATAGAAATACATAACAAGAATTTATCTTACAAAAATAACTCATAAAAATATGTGAAAACATAATACTAAACTTCAACTTTTTTCGAATTTTTGTGAGTTTTTTCTCCTCCTTACCTCAACTCCATTTCAAAACGTGCTTATGAAATACTTATGCGTAAAAATATTACAATTAAAATAATTAAATTTAAAATAATTTTAAAAAAAATCAAATATGAAATTGGCCAGCTATGACGAGGACCTCATTCCGTGATTGCACTGCACATAAGCAAAATTCTAGTAGCCAAACTATCACGACTCGATTTCTCGAGTCATGATGGCATTTATTATATCCCACCAGTAGGTAATATAACCAAACTCCAGAACAACTAGTATTAGGTAAAATGGCCAAAAACTAAATAATATAATAATAATAAAAAACATAATAATAACAATAACAATAACAATAACAAATAACAATAAAAATAACAATAACAACAACAACAATAACAAAAAGAAGAACAATAACAACAACATCAATAATAACAACAAGAGCAACAACAACAATAACAACAACAAGAACAAGAACAAGAACAACAACAACAAGAAGAACAAAAATAATAACAACAATAAGAAGAAGAACAACAACAATAACAACAAGAACAAGAACAACAACAATAAGAATAAGATCAAGAACAACAACAAGAACAAGAATAACAACAACAAGAACAAGAACAACAACAACAAAATAAGAACAACAACAACAACAACCATAATAGTAATAATAATAATAATAATAATAATAATAATAATAATAATAATAATAATAATAATAATAATAATAATAAT
>JAOTQJ010000049.1:856168-869309 GCA_025642045.1 Solanum sejunctum | reverse complement strand
GCTTGATGTGGAGATAATATATGTCATTAGAGTGAGGTCTATGTATTACTATATTACTTATATAGATTGAGTCTGTCACTTAAGGACAAGAAATAATTTTAAATTGAGGGTGCTGATGTTTTATTAAAATACACCACTACGATGCTTAAAATTTGGAATTTTGTGTGCTCTCAAAGCGGGGTTAGTGGGTTTGATGTGCTCTTATGTTTGTTTTTCAAGATTACAGGATTTTGCAAGATTTTGAAGAAAAGTTTTTACAGATGTTGAATTTTTGATGAAGTATGAATAACTTTACTGACTGTGGAAATCTCCATGAGTCATAGAGTTGTTTCATGGTAGAGATCCAGTGAAGAGCCTATTTTTTTAAGTTGCATCCACGAACTGTCAAACGAGCCATGTAATTTTATGAGTCATGGATTAGATTTCATTCTTTGAGTATTAGAATTATAGGAGTTTCTAAAAAGTTGTCAGATGAAACCTCATATAGACCGTAAGTTTGATTGCGACCCATAGAAAGTTCTTGTAGAAGTGATCCCAGTTTTGAAGAATGAAGAACGACTACAAACCATAGGTATGAAAAATAGAAGTTTGTATGGCTCATAACCCCATTAGTAATGTTTGCTGAATCTAGTTTTCCTAGTTTTTTCAACTTGCATTTTAGTTATTATAAAAGGTCTTTTTACTTTATTTTATAGAAGAGAACAAAGAGAAAAGTGCAGAGAGGCACACACGACACTTGGGAAAACAACTCTGTGATTTTTAACAATACTTTGTTATTTGTAGTGAAGAATTTGGTATTTCTTGTTCTTAACTTTATCATCATGAGCACTTAATTATGTTATTCTATATCATGATTCTTGCATATACAATAATTATACATGCTAAATCAACAACTAGAGTTATGGGAACAATGAAGAACTAATAAGTTAAAATCAGATAATTTGTAATCCTTGTAAAGTGGCATGAATGTATTTTAAAATAATTTTCTTTGTTTTGATTGCTTTTTAATGGTGGCCAATGTTAGAACTCACCTAGTTGTTACTAACTCAATCAAGGTAGTAATGAATGGGGACAAGGGGTAATTAGAAGTATTCAATTGATTTATTCTCATCTAATCAACCAAATTGGATCAAGGGGAGGCTTTACTAGAACAATAGTTAAAGTTAGTAATGTCAAACTAAGGGGATAGATCAAATCACATAGTGATATTTACCTCTTGCCTGGATCAAAGGGTTTAGTAAACTTAAATACCATTCTACTTGAAACACACTATATATATTTATGATTATATGGTAATAAAAAGTTGGGGAATCATGCAGAGCACAACACCGTACTTACTGTTCTTACTAGTTTTATAACACTTTTTCTAGTTTAGGATAACTTTTGATTGCAATAGGTTAATTCATGTGACTTGCTTGCAAATACTCTGAGTCTACCATACTCTTTATGGGATTCGACCGTAACTTTTGTTAGGTTATATATCCTGACAAAGACCACTTAAACCTTCAAAAAAGATATATCTTGAGTGACATCACTTGGATCTTCTTTGTCAATGATGACTTCGCTCCATTATGCACAAGAATACTACCAATAGCGAATTGCTCAATTTTACACCCAATTGCCCAATCGGTGTACATCCTCTACCAAATCCTTTCTCTCATTCTCCACAGTAGCTACACATCTGGTAGACACCATACTAAAAAAGCATCGGCCATAACATTTGCTTTACCTAGATGATACAATACACTAATACCACAGTGCTTAGCAATTCTAGCCATCTCATTTTCCTGAGGTTCAAGTCTCTTTAGATAAACACGTATTACAAATTTATGGTCAGTAAATATATCAACATTCACCCCATAGAGTGTCATGACCAGACCTTACAGATAATGATAGGGCCTGTAAGATCCTATTAATGTACATGGCCAACGTCTTGATATGAAAGATGGTCGAATAGAGATAAGGAGAGTATAAAATAGTCCCAAAGTGGGTGATGCTCACCAAAGTATCCTACAACATCTATGAGCTCCTATCTCAACGGATATGGCTCCTACCTAAACCTACACAACCAGCAGATATAGAAAAGTAGGGATGCATACAGGTGAAAGGCACCAAGTAGGCATCATGAAATGACTGAGTGACTTACAGGTAATATGATAAGAAAAGACTTCATGAAATACTACAATGCTAGATATCTAATTCCAGGTCAGAGGATAAGCATTTCAGAAGAATCATAGAACCACAACTGAATAAACCCACCTACAATATCTTAATAACAACTGTTGTAATATGCAAGACAAGTGTCAACCGCTAAGCCTATGGTATCAGGAGAATCTAGCTAAGCATAACTCGAACAATTAACCAAGTAGAAATAGGAAGGACCATCCAAGCTGGGCCAACCAGTAAATAGTGAAGCCTATTGAGACAACTCGAGCAGAACGACATCATTAGTAACAAATGGTCAAGGTATAATGTTGTTTGTGGTTGCAAGCCCCTAGTTTCTATACATGTACACCAATTGGATCCCCATAATATTAAAAGTTATAGACACGTAGGATCAGTATATAGCTGTAGAGATCTTACATGATCATAATAGGTACAATATACAGTGTCACCTAGGGTCTCATACCTCTAACCATCATCGGAGATACCATATATCCTTTTTACTATACTTACCTTCGTTTAGGGGAAAAAACATAAGTTAGCTAGGGTTTGGCATTCGATTAGCGGAAAAATCATAAGTCTGACAATCACTAGGAACTTTACCCTAGGAATAATCAACAATTTCAGGGAAGCTCCAGAAATAATTAACAAGAACTCCACCCTTGGAATAATCAAGTCGGTCATGGGAGTCTCAATAATAATCAATTGAACTGTGAACCTTGAAACAATTTTATGGGACTCAGCCCTCAGAGGCATAATCCATGACACAAACACACAAGCATGGTCACAAGAGACTTGGATCCGTGGAGCGTTACCTAAGTCTTAGGCACACAGAAGTGGCCATTAGAGACTTAAGTCATAGGGATAGCTACTAGGTATCCAAGTCATAGAAATAGTCCACTGCATAACTGGTCTATTAAGATCTGTATGTCTCCCATCAAGCTATGGGTATTGGTACAAATGTAGGGCTTGAACAATGCAATGCTACGGTAGTCCTGGACCTAACCTAGGCCAACGCCTAAAGAAAGCTGATAACTAGAGGTATCTCTATTATTTAGAACCTGCACAAACAATCTAGCCAACAAGTATAACTAATAAAAAGGAAAAAATAGTAGGCGACCAAGCTGATTCTACAATAATATCCCAACAGCCATAGAAAATCTAGCTAAAATTTTAAAGTATAGTTTGCATCTTACATAAATGGTCTCAACAGCATCGTCAAGTAATAATCACCTTAACATATTGGAAAAGTTGCAACAGTAGAACCTTAGTGCATAGTTAGAGTTATAATAGATCATAAACCTTCTAGATAATAATATAGATCCCCTTAATGGACAATCAAAGCAAGTATACAAGTAATCAACCGATAATACACATTGCCAGAAATAACACAAATTATATCTAGCTTCTAATAGCTCTCTTACCACCTCTGCCCATTCTATAGTCTATTATTAAGATAATTATAACCATCCTAACTCCCACGTAGTTACCAAAATCTTACCTAACAGGTATATGCTTATTCAAGTATTTCTAATACGCAATAGGTATCCAACAAATGCAGTATGAAATCATACCTAGTTGTTAACAGGTTTATCCTAGCCTCAGATAGCTATAGGCATCCAGAACAATAGTATATAGTCTAGCTAATAAGTGCAATAGTAATCAGAACAATAGTAGTGCCACGACCCAAGCCTAAAGGCTAGACGTGACATAGTGAATGAGGAACTCGAAGGGACCCCAAACAATCCTCTTAACATATCATTACACATCACTGGTTGCGAAAGCAATAAAATAACCTAATAAGAGTAGATACAAGGGAAAAAGGGCTAAAGGGATAGTTTTATAACATAAGCATCAAAACAAGAGAGTCAAGGCTCAATACATAACATGTCTAACAACACCTCTATTACAAAGATAAGAGCGAGCGCCAAGACAAACAACTGGCTCACCCTTATAGTCAATACACACATAAAAGAAAGATAGTCTTAGTATATAGAATGATATCATAGAAATTGTCCCTGTAATGGAGGACTCACCAACTAGCTTGAGAGAATTTGCACTATCCACATAGAAGAAGATATTCAAGTAGGGCTCTGGTTCCTACATGGTGAAATCATGTAGGCATAGAGTATACGTTAGTACATTTGAATGTATTGAGTATGTAGGATGCAATGCAATAAGAGATAACTTCATAATCAAACTGTATAACCATAGACAAAGACTAACATATAATAATATGGCATGAATGGATGATGCTTGAAGTAAATCATGCGTATGTAGAACATAATACATGTGCAAGAAGAGACCATCATTATGGATTTCATAGTTTATTAAGGTACAAACCCCTTGATTGGTTGGTAGATCGTCTTACCCGACGACCCTTGGTGATTGAGTCACAAACCTCTCAATTGGTTATCAAGGTAAAAACCACTCGACATGGTTGGTGGATTGTTGCACCTTACCACCCCTGGTGATTGAGGTACAATCCTCTCAACGTAGTTACAAAGGTATAAACCCCTTGATTGGTTGGTGGATCGTCTCACCCTACCACCCATAGTGATTAAGGTACAAACCCCTCGATAGGGTTACCCAGGCTCTTAACCCCCCGAGTAGGGCTTGGTAAAGAATTCCAACACTATATAGGTGAATATCATATACATACATTTCTTTCATCATCATAATGTTATTCAACTCATAAAACATACATTGGACCTTCAATTCCTCAAGAAACCATAATTGGACATTTTGTCAAAAACTTGGTGGGTGTGCAATAGTAGTGTAAAATCATGCAATTAAAGAGTAAAATCATGCAAGAAATTTTGAAGCAAATCATCCCATTAATACTTGGTAAAATAATCATACGATATATACGAAAACCCTTCACGAAATCTCAACATCGATCTAAGATTCATAGATCTAATCATGCTTAAACAGTCATACTTTTTCAAAACCCCAACATAGTTCATAGTCATATTCATAATAGAAAACCCATATGTAAAATGAACATACAAACATATATTTTAGGTAAAAAGGAAGCTTGGGTACCATGAATTAAAGGACCCAACGGTTGAAACCAACAGAACTTAGCTTTGTAGAATTTCTTGAAGATGACTTGAAATGGAGACTTGAAGCTTGAATGAAAACCTTAAGATCTGGATGAGTTTTAGGACTTGAAATTAGAGGTGAAATATTTGTCTAATTGTTTGAGAGAGTATGGAAAATGTCTTGTATGATATGAAGGTGAAATATGGCTATGTATAATTATTTTCACGAATGGGAAGGCTTAGGCCAAAGGGCCGAAAGCCTTGGACCTATATAAAAATCACCGTTAACAAAATACATAGGTCCATGTCTAGGCCGCTATGTGGACCTGTTATGGATGAAAAATTTTCACATATCCGCGAACCGCTGTGCTTCGAGGTACCATCGCGGATCGATTCTAGAAATGGAGATTTTGGGAATATGAAATTGCAATTCATTTTCTTTAAAATTGGGGTTAGACCCATTTCACACTCAAGTTGACCCCCTGATTAAACATATGAAGTCGAATATTCAATATCACACATGGATTTTCAAATATATGGAAATTACAATTCTAAGCACTTCCAAGGCACATTTTCGGGCACTTTTTGGGGTCATTTCAATATCTCCCCCATGGGAACATTCATCCCTGAATGGGAAAGAAAGGCATATGAGAGACGTAAACATGACAACTTCAAAGAAAGGCATATGAGAGACGTAAACATGACAATTTCATCGCACATAGGAATGCAACAATGCACTTAAACATCATTTCAATAATCTTAACATAAGTGTAAAATCATCATGAACTTGTCAATTTAAGCAGGAATGTATGCAAATGTTGTGGGCTGAAACTTAAACTTGAAATTACATTGGAGACTTAAATCAATACCTTAGGCTTGAGTAAATTTTAAGAGCTAAGGATATCGCTTTTGTACGTACTTCGGCATGTCCGCTTTGGCCTCCCAAGAAGCACTTTCAACTTCTTGATTCCTCCAAAGAACCTTAATGGAAGCCACATTCTTTTTCCTCACCCTCTTCACTTTTATATCCAAAATCTTAACTGGAACCTCTTCATAAGTAAAAGTGTCTTCAACAACACCGACAACATAAAGAGGCACAATAGCATTAGGGTCTCCTATACATTTCCTCAATATAGAGACATGAAAGACCAAATGAACCAAATCCATCTCACTAGGCAATTCCAACTCATAAGCTACCTTGCCAATCCTCTTCATTACCTTTTAATGACGCAAATATCTTGGACTCAACTTGCCCTTCTTACCAAAACAAACCACACCCTTCATGGGTGATACCTTCAAATAGACCTAATCACCAAATTTGAATTCAAGATCCCTTCTTCTCACATCAGCATAGGACTTTTGGTGACTTTTGGCCTTCCTCAACCATTATATAATAACCCTACCCTTCTCAAGATCCTCCATAGCTAGATCAAGACCCAACAACACAACCTCTCCAACCACAAATAACCCAACTGGTGGCCTATAACGTCGACCATAGAGGACCTCAAAAGGAGCAATACCAATGCTAGAATGATAGTTATTGTTATAGCCAAACTCAATCAATGAAATATGATCATCCCAACTACACTTAAGCTCTAATACACAAGCCCTAAGCATATCCTCAAGTGTTTGGACAATTCTTTTGGCTTGGCCATTCGTTTGAGGGTGAAAGGTTATACTAAGTTTAACTCTTGTACCAAGACCCCTTTGAAAGAATCTCCAAAAATGTGAAGTAAAGAGCACCACGATATGATATATTGGACAAAGGAACCCTATACAACCTCAACAATTCATGAATGTATAACCTAGCACAATCTTAAGCCCAATATGTGGTCTTAGCCGGTAGAAAGTGAGATAATTTCATCATTCCATCAACCACAACAAAAATGGAGTCAAAATCCTTCTAGTCTTAGGCAAACCAACCACAAAATCCATATTTATCTCCTCCTACTTCCAAGTAGAATTCTCTATGTCATATGCCAGGCTACCTTGTCTTTGGTGCTCGTCTTTGACTTGTTAACAACTATGACAATCGAAAACAAATTTGTCGATGTCTCTCTTCATACCTCCCCACCTATACACCTCTCTCAAATCTCTATACATCTTAATAGAACCGGGTGAATAGGATAGGAAGAACCATGAGCCTCCTGAAGAATCTTTTCTCTCAAGCAATCAGCACAAGGCACACACAACCTACCTTGGTATTTAAGGACACCCTCTCTCCCTTGGGAGAGAACCTCCATCTTCCCATCTTTAACCAACGCATTCAATTCTAACAAAGTAGGGTCAAGTTTTTGCTAACTTTCACCTTCTCAACCAATAAAGATTTAGAACCATCATCAACAACAACAACACCATTATCCACCTCTTCTAACCAAACTCCTTATCTAGCCAATTGATAGACCTCCCTAGCCACCCCTTGGCCAACATCGTCAACATGAGCAAGGATACAAAGGGACACCCTCTTAAATATATCTGCCACCATATTAGCCTTTCCGTGATGATAATGCACACTTATATCATAATCTTTAAGATGTTCTAACCACCTTATTTGTCTCAAGTTGAGATCATTTCGAGTGAAGACATATTTGAAACTTGGATGATCGGTGAACACATTAACATGCACCCAATATAAATTATGATGCCAAATTTTCAAGGCAAAGACCATAACGGCTAATTTAAGATAATGGGTAGGATAATTCTTTTCATGAACTTTGAGTTGTCTCGATGCATTGACTATTATCTTACCATTTTTCATCAACATATAACCTAAACCAACCCTTTAAGCATCACAATACACCACAAACCCTTCTAGCCTTTCCTGTACTGAAATATAGGAGCGGTCACAAGTTTACCTTTCCATGTTTGGAAACTCTTCTTACAATCATCGGTCCACAAAAATTTAGATTTCTTTTAAGTCAACTTGGTCATAGGAGAAGCAACAGAAGAGAACCAATTCACAAACCTCTGATAGTAACCTACTAAGCCCAAGAAGCTCCCAATATCCTACAGGGTTATATAGGTCAATTCCTAATTATATCCATCTTCTTGGTATCCACCTTAATTCTATCGCCCGATGTGACATGACCTAGAAAGGCAATCTCTTTTAACCAAAATTTACATTTTTAATACTTGGTATACAACTTATCTTCCCTCAATTTTTGTAGCACTACCTCAAATGACCCAATGCTCCCCCTTACTATGTGAATAAATCAAAATATCATCAATAAAGACTACAACAAATGAATCAAGGTAGGGTTTGAAGATCCTATTAACAAGATCCATAAAGATAGTTGGTGCATTGATCAACCCAAAGGACATCACAACAAAGTCATAATGCCCATACCTAGTTCAGAAGGCCATCTTGGGAATATCACACTCCCCCACTTTCATTTGATAATACCTGGATCGAAGATCAATCCTTGAGAAGTGGTTAACCCCTTGAAGTTGGTTAGAAAAATTATCAATTCTTGGAAAAGGATGCTTATTCTTTTTGGTAACCCTATTAAGTTGCCGGTAGTCAATACACATTCTAACGGACCCATCCTTCTTCTTCACAAACAACACCGATACACCCCAAGGTGATTGGCTAGGCCTATTGAAACCCTTCTACAATAACTCCCTCATTTGGTCCTTCAACTCCTTTAACTCCGCTGGAGCCACTCGGTAAGGAGGAATATAAATGGGTTGAGTATCGGGTAGGATGTCTATACCAAAATCTATTACCCTTTCAGGAGGAACATCGGGAAGGTCATTTAGAAAGACATTAGGGAACATATTTATAATCAAAACTGACTTTATAGGAAGGACCTTAGACTCCGTATCTCGTACCCTCACAAGACGATAGGTACACCACTTAGAGATCAACTTACGAGCTTTAATGCAAGAGATAAACTTATCGGTGACCACCACATTATGACTCTCCCACTCAAGAATGAGTTCATTTAGGAATTGGAATTTGACCCTATAGGTTCTGCAATCAATAGAGGCATAGTATGCATGAAACTAATCCATACCAAGTATGACATCAAAATCCACCATTTCCAACTTAACAGATCTGAAGGAAAAATCTTATGAAAAATGCAAACAAGATGATTTCTATAAACCTTTCTAGCAACAACATATGCACCAATAAAAGTAGTCAACTAATATGACTAACACAATAATTCGAGCTTAACATGAAACTTTTTGAAAACAAAGGGGGTAACAAAAGAATGAGTGGCACCTGGATTAGTCAATGCATACACATCAAAATCAAAGGCTTTTAACATACCAGTGACAACATCAGGAACCTCCTCAACCCCTTGCTTCCCTTGGAGTGCATAGAAATATTTGTGCAATGGGGCACCACCTTGTTGACCACCTCTCCCCAAAAGAACTGCATTTTCACCGTGTGGATGAGCCTACTTACCCTTTTTGTAGTTACGAGGACAATCAATCTATTTGTGACCCACTTCCCCACATCCATAATATGCATTAGTTTCTTTCAAACATGGGCCCCAATGAGCCTTACCACCTCTTCTACACACATTATTAGGAACCACACAACCAACACCTTAGGACATTGGAAAGTCATTGGCAAACCCCCTATTAGAAGCATGATAAGACCCTTGGCCTTCATAGAACTAGTCACCCTTACGACTTTGGAACTTTCCCCCAAAATGGGCCCTCTTGGTGTAATTATTCCTCCTTTTCCTCAATTTTTCCTCCACATTTGTTTGGCATAGGTCATCAAATAGAAGAAATCCATGTAATTAATTACATAGCGGAGTAACATTCCTCACTTACCAAATCAGATACACCCATCATAAACTTGTTAATTAGGTTGAGTCGGCAACCAAGTGGGGAGCATATTTAGAAAGTTGATAGAACTTAAGGGCATACTCTCTCACACACAATACCCTTGTCTTAAATTCATAAACACCACTAATTTGGCTTCCTTAAGATCAAGAAGGAAGAACCGATCAAGAAAAGCCACATTGAACTCCTCCTAAAGCCCATATTATTGATTCCCTTCCCCTCCTTCCATTGATTAAACCATATTTGTGTTAGCCCTTAGAGTAGGTAGGCCACCAACTCTGCTTTCTCCTCTAATCTAACACCCATGATAGATAATACATTATAGACCTCAACGATGAACTTTAGAGGGTCCTCATCTACCTTTGACCCATAGAACACTAGTAGGTTCATCCTCATGAAGTCTTTCACCCAATGTCCAAGGGTAGGACATGAGGGGCTTAGCCCCTTGATTGGCTACAATTTGTGCTAGTATAGTGAGAACATCTAAGAGCTCACCATGAGCAGGTTGTTTCTCGGGAGTGCAGGCCCTTCTTCCTCTTGTGTTAGGCATGATCTTATATAGAATTTTCTTTAGTGCGAAAAACCTTACTTCAACTCTATAGCAAGACTTAGAACATGAAAAAAGGAAAACATTTTCTAAAATATCTCATATCCTCGAGCTCATAGTTGTGGTGCACAAAACAACCATGAATAAAACTCTAATCGACGTGGTGTGTTGAATTTCAAGGACCATTAATAACCTAGTGCTCGAATACCAACTTTGTCATGACCCAAGCCTAAAGCCTAGAGATGATACGGCGAATAAGAAACCTAAAGGGACCCCAAATAAGCCACTTAACATATCATTACATATAACTGGTAGCAGAAGTAATTAAAAAATATAATAAGAGTAGAAATAAGGGATAAAGGGTTAAAGGGATACTTTCTTAACATAAGCATCAAAACAAGAAAATCAAGGCTCAGTACATAATATGTCCAATAACACCTATACTATATAGATAAGAGTGGGATCAAGACAAATAATCGGGCTCAACCTTATAGTCAATACATAGATAAAAGAAAGATAGTCTTAATACATAGCATGAGATCATTGAAATTGTTAGTGGAATAGAGGACTCACTAACTAGTTTGAGAGAATTTGTACTAGCCACATGGAGGAAGATGCTCTAGGGGGACTCCGATTCCTATATGGTGAAAGTATGTATGCATAGAGTATGTGTTAGTACATTTGAATGTACTAAGTATGTAGGATGCAATGCAATAAGAGATAAGCATCATAATCAAAATGCATAAGCATAGGCAATAAGTAACATATAACAATATGACATACATAGAAGATATTTGAATTAAATCATGTCTACGTACATGTGAAAGAAGAGACCATCATTATGGATTTGATGGTTTATCAAGCTACAAACCTTTTGATTAGATGTTGAATTGTCTTACCCTTCCACCTTTGGTGATTGAGTTACAAACCCCTCAATTGGTTACTAAAGTACAAACCCCTCGACATGGTTGGTGGATCGTCGCACCCTATAACCCCTAGTGATTGAGGTACAAACCCCTCTACTCAATTACCAAGGTATAAACCAGTTGATTGGTTAATGGATTGTCGCAACCTACCACCCATGGAGATAGAGGTACGAACGCCTCAACCCGATTGTAAAGGTATAAGCCCCTCGACATGGTTAAGTGGGCTCTTAACCCCTAAAGTAAGGCATGGTCAAATTTTAATACTATATAGGAGAATGTCATATACATACATTTTTTTCATCATCATAAAGTAATTCAACTCATAAGACATGCATTGAAATTCAGATATTGTACATAAAAGGATTGGTTCATCAAATACTTGGTTGGTGTGCAATGCTAGTGTAAAACTATGTAATTAAAAAGTGAAATCATCAAAGAAATCTTAGAGTAAATCAACCCACCAATACTTGGTAACACCATCATACAATATACATCAAAACACTTCATCAAATCTCAAGATAGATCTAAGTTTCATAACTCAAAACATGGATAAACAAGCATACCTTTATAAAAAACCAGCATAGTTCATTGTAAAATTCATAATAGAAAACCCATATGTAAAATCCACTTAGAAACGTGTACTTTAGATACAAAAGGAAGCTTGGGGACCATGGATGTAAGGACACATTGTTTGAAACCCACATACCTTAACTTTGGAGAATTTCTTGAAGAAGATTTGAAATGGAGACTTGAAGCTTGAATTAAAACATTAAGATCTGGATGCATTTTCTGACTTTAAATTTGGGGTGAAATATTTGTCTAAGTATTTGAGTGAGTATTGAAAAATGACTTGTATGATATGAAGGTGAGATATGTCTAAATAAAGGTATTTTAATGCATGCGAAGGCTTAGGCCCGAGACCCAAAATCCTTTGACCGAGATAAAAATCACTGGCAACAGAATACATAGGTTTGCATGTTGTCCGTGATATAGACCTATTGTGGAGGAACATTTTACATAGGTGTATGATGGGTACTTGTTGCATCACTATCGTAGATCGATTCTGGAAATCAAAATTTTAGAAAAATGAAATTGCAATTCTTTTCCTAAAATTGGGGTAAGATGCATTCCCCAATCAATTTGATCCCCTAATCAAGAATATGAAGTTGAATTTTCGATATCATGTATGAATTTTGAGATATATGGAAATTATGATTCTGGACACTTTCAAGGCGCATTTTTGGGCACTTTTTGGGGTCATTTCAAGTATATTGCCAAGCTGGTCTGCAGGCGTAATGTGCATCATACCAATAGAAGACAATTCAAATACCAAAATTCAGGAGTATCGTAGGCCAAAAGAATCACAGCAAACAAAATCACAATCTTAAAGTCAAAGTATATCTCCAGGACTATAGTGGGCTACTAGCTATCCCAAACAACCCACGTAGGTAGAGAATTGACTAAATAGGAAAGATTATTGATAACACGGCATAAGGTTGTATAAAACCTTTAGCCGAACATAATCACATGGCAACTAACATGTTGCTAGAATCATATTGGATATATCATAGGTATCAAGAGGCTCAATAGATAAAATCAACATCTTAATAGTCAAATATGTGAATGTAGGTAGAGTCTTGTCTAACATACCTCTATTACGA
>JAOTQJ010000049.1:842060-856068 GCA_025642045.1 Solanum sejunctum | reverse complement strand
CCTTGGTGGAGTCCCATCTCAATAGGAAAATACTCTGAGTCTCCTCCCACCATTCTTACCCGAGTTTTGGCTCCATCATACCTGTCCTTAATCGCCCTGATATATGCCACTGGGACACCTTTCACATCTAGACACCTCCATAAGACATCTCTTGGGACTTTGTCATATGCCTTCTCGAAATCAATGAACATCATATGAAGGTCCTTCTTTCTATCCCTATATTTCTCCACTAACCTCCGAACAAGATGAACTGCTTCAGTAGTCGATCGCTCCGGGATGAATCCAAACTGATTCTCCGAGATAGATACTACTCTTCGTACCCTCATCTCCACTACACTCTCCCAAACCTTCATACTGTGGCTTACAGTTTCTTCTCCTCACTTATTGTAGTAATATGAAGATATTCAACATTTCCTTCATTCATAGTGTCAACATGATAGACATTTTGGCGTATATCCTTGAAACTTAACAAGTTTCTTTGAGACTTACTACAATACAATGCATTAACAATTATTGGTATTGTTCCTCTAGTTAGTAATAAGGCCGCTCTTCTAGAGCCCTCAATCAATTTTGTACTACCAGATATTGTATTAATATAGGCCCTTTTCATAATCAAATGAAAAAAGTATGTCTTTTCTCTTAATATCTTATGAGTTGCGGCACTATCCAGAAAACACATATCTCCAATACTCATCTAGGATCCAACTGAAGATTGAAGATTTTGTTTATCTTCATAAAATAAAAATACATAATAAGTATGGAAAAAGACTAGCAAAACAAAATTTAAGTTCTTCAACTTTACATAAAACACTTCGACACAACATTATTTATTTTTAATTCAATGATTAGTCTTTAGTTTTGATCCCTAAAGTAATCTTCAGCTTCTAGATGAGTAAAATCACTGAGGCCATCAAAAACATCATCTTTCGATGTCAAATTTGCCTCAATATTCTAATTATATTCATGAGAACGCCCTGTTTGGGCATCATTTTTAAGGGTCAAATGTGACTCCATCCGGACATTAAAATTGGAGGCACCAACTTTCTTTCCTTTTATTTCAAGGAATTTTGATATAATAGTATAATAATACCTATAGCAAGTCATGTGCAGAAATTAAGTTGGCCAAAGACTTACGGAAGTCATGTTAAAGATGTTATAAACAAATAAATAAATAAATGTAAACATGAGTTGGAAACAAAATTGATTAACATTTAAGAAAAGATGACCCCAACTTAAGTAAATCTCAATTGGTTAGAAACTCGCGCTACGCGCTGATAACAAGTTGTAAAATCTTAGCAACATAATATAAAGTGAGATATTTGAATAAGAGATATGAGAGAGAATGCTTTCTTATTTCTTTCTTCTATGTTTTTCCATATTACATTCATATAGGAGGCTACTTATAGATTGCAATTGTTCTTTTCAACTTCAAAACTTTAATGTGTTCATTTGGTACATGAATTGTCAAAGGATGGATTTATAACAAAGCATAATTAATCATCTATATCATGTGTGATCTCTAACTGTTTTTAGTATTAAAAATGAGTCAATTTTCATTTTTATTATTTATATTGTTCCTATCCCAAGGAAGCGTTCATATTATGTCTATACATTACAAGTACCAAAAACTAACATTAATTAAAAGAGCAAGAAAATGACTCTCAAGTCAAAAACCACAAATTTAATTAGCAAAGAAGAAGAAAAACAATTGGTTCCCTAGCGGGTGTCCGGAGCCCGCATTGTAACCCAGCTAAATCTGAATCATGCACTGCAAGACCTATTTAGAGTTGGCGCTCCCAACATAAAATTTCTCTATATCCAGAGCTTGAACCCAAGACTCCTAATTAAGGATGAAACAGTCCAACCACTGCACGATAACTCATGTTGATTAAAAAAAAGCTAAAATTAAAAATACAAATCAATATTGCACTTTTAAAAAAGGCTGTAAATTTAATAGAAAACACCTAATTGTTGGGCCCGTGCGATCTAGTATGTATATATGTTATTATCTTTAATAAATAAAAGGGTGAAGAGACGCAACTCGTAAAACTTCCAAAAATTATAAAAGAGATTTCTGTCGGAGGAAACCAGCTCTTTTCCCCTTCTCCCCAAATAATTAAAGAAAACACATTTCTCTGTAAAAAAAAACTCTCAGCACTTCCTATATTGTTGATGGAGCAATCTTCTTCTCTATAACTCAGTTATGATTAGTGAATCTTTATGGTGTAGTTTGTATTCATACCATGTGATTATGTGAAGCAAATCTTGATGGATCTCAGGAAACTGTGTTCTTGATTGGATTATTTTTCCTTCAATTCCATTTTTTTTTTTTTTGCTACTAAAATAGTTGTCTAACAAGTAACAATCCCAACAACTCAACAACCAATGTGGACCTTTAATTCCCTTGGACAACAGTTTTTCTTTTTTTTACATTCAACAAGTACTCTCTGCTAGAAGACTACAATAAGGCCCTATAAATAAGATAATGCCTATATAATACATTTATGAAACTCAATAATTTTAGTTAAGGAGGTAGATTGCCTCAGCACAATAGTTCTACAAGGGGAAACATTTGAGATAAGATTTGATTTAGAAAATGAATCAAAACTAAGTTGATTTTAGTCAATTGCTAGTATTAAAGAAAAAAGAGTAATAATGTATATTTTGCTTTGATTTAATAATGACTTGACACTTCTTTTATGACAAGGAAAATAAGCAACCGCTACCTTTTGAGTATGCACAAGGTAAACTCCTGCTTTTATGAAATAGCTTCTTAACCACATAAAAGATGTAACCCCCATTAGGGCAAGTCCGGTGCGACGAGCTCAACCCAGAAGGCAAACCCTTCCTTGCGCTAGCAAAGAGTTTAACAATGACTGACACATACCCCAAGAACTTGCACTTGTTCACAAATTTTTATTTTTGCAACTGAAGCACATTGTATGTTATTTTTAAAGTTTTACATTCATTAATACAAGCATACGCACAAAGAGTGTACCTAAAGACTAATTTGAATATACAAGATTGTGCTCACTCTTAACACCTTAAACTTTCATAAGATAGTCACACAATTCAATATTAATATCAGAGCAAACGCACGTGAGTTCAAGTTAGACACAAAAAGATTTTTCATGGGTTTCACTCATGAAAGAACCAAGCTCGCATGTGAGAGATAGCATGTGACAGAAATAATTTAAGTAAATATGGAATCGTTTGATAGAGTGCATTAGAAAAAATAATACATACATTAGCTTTGTGTATTCTAATAAATTATTTGATACACTTTTTCAACTTATATATAACTAATGCAAGCATGATACACTATATTTGGTATTAAGGTATGTATAAGTAATACATGAAAATCCATGGTATTATTAATGCATTAGCAATGCGAAGGGTTTTAATGCATGCATTAGCACGATTAAGGACACACCATACTTGTAAAGACTATTTTAGTAAATAAATATTTCTTTTAGAAACTACACAATACATGTTATTTTTAATGCATCAAATCAAACATTGCATAAGAAATAATCTCAAGAATAGCTAATGCAAGCATAACTAATATTAGCATTAGTAATATACCCATATTCAATACTATTCTTATTCATCCTACCAAACGATCCCTAAAAGTGTAGCTTGTCTAACAGCTTTTCTTTGAGATGAGATGGTAGGTTGTTACTGGAGAGCCCCAATTCAAGTCATTGTATAGCAATCAAGGTTTTTACTCAACTCAGCCTTCACTTGTTTATTTTTGGATTAGGGACTTGAAATATTTTTCAGCAAGTAATACTGGACACAAGGCATAATTACAGCCTTACATCATAATTGTAACACCTTGTGAAATTATCGAAATACCCCTAAAATGGAATCGTGTGCATAACGCGTCAAGTTCCAATGGAAAATCCAAGACCGAATTTGCGATCAATACGAAAAACGGAGTGGAAAAATGGTCTCGACCCGATTTTAGAGCAACCGAGTCAGAAAATAATTTTTCGTAATTAAATTCAAGACAATGTGAGTGCGCGCCCAGGTGGCGATGCGCCTGGGGCACGGACCTACACTTAAGATTTTTCTTAAACTTCCTGGAAAGAACGTATTCAGAGAAATTTGCAAAATACACATGTCCGCTCCCCAGCGGACATGGTATTTCAAGATCAAATTTTTTTTCTTTTAATTCAGGAAGGGAACTTTGTTCATTCCCCAACCCCTCCTAAGTCAATAAACAAGTATAAGGGATCTTTTACGTCAAGCCAAGTCTAAAGAATTTCTAGCAACTAAGTTTTCGTATGAGTCGATAGAAGGGTCAACTTCAAATGACCATATCTCCTAAAGTATAACGAGTTAGGTGACCCATAATATATCAAATCGAAGATATTCGAATTAGCTTTCCAACGCATCCAATTTCGCGTTAATCAGAGTTCGGAGTAGAAAGTTATGACCATTTTAGTGAAGGAGTGCAGAGCTGTCTGAAGGTTTGTGTCCGGAGCGCGTCGCAGACTGAATGCGGACCCATACTGGATAAGCAATGATGTTTTTTTCCTTTTATTTTGAGGGTATTTTTATTCTAAAACCTTTGGAAATCTATTTAAGGTCCTAAAATGTCAGTTTTCATAATAATAAAAAAAAACCATCTCCTTTACTCTTAAACATGAACGCTCAAGAATCATCAACAAAGTCATCAAGTTAGGATTTGCTAGCTTCTACCCAAGATCATAATTATGAGTTGAGATCAAAGTTTTCTCCATTACTAGCAAACTTCATCAAAATACTGTTTATGCATATTTTCTTGATAAGGATCATGATTCTTACTTATTTTATTATTAAATTAAGACATTAAGACAAGATTTACAACTATGGTTGAAATTACGAGAACCCTATATCTATTTCATGAAAAGTTATAAAGTTTACAGTTTGAGTTAAGTCTAAGAAGTATTTAAAGTTCTGTATTTGCAAGATAGCTGAGTAATATATTTATGTTTTTGAGATACTTGTAATGATACCATTTTCAGTCAAAGAAAAGAGTCAAGTTGAGAAAAGATTAAGAAAAACTAAAGTTGGCCTAAGTCCCAAAAGATTAAGAAGACATTTTGAGAAGTCTTACCCTTGAAGTTATGAGCATTATAAAAGTTAATTTCGGAAGTAGTATTTAGCACCGATATGAGTGAGAGTAATAATAACTTGAACTTATAAATTACGTAGCCAGCGTAGGAGAGGATTGTACCAGAAGACAATTCCTCACTTGCCACTAAGATGTCCCAGTTTTGAGATAGATCCACTCCCCTAGTTGTTGTTCCTTACCCTAACAAAATATGGGACAGCTCTAGCAGCGTGGGCAAGACGTTGTATCATCACTAAGTTCATAGTGGTAGTTGTCGGTTAAAGAAACTCCCTAAGAAATAAAGTTTACTTCTTTACACACTGAGATTTATTATTTCTTGATTAAAATATTTCTTTTTTTTATGTTGCATATTTAATTGAGTTGAGCTAATTGCAGAGCTATGCATTTGAGTATTACATTTTTATATATTTAATTGTGCTCATGAATGCATTAAAGTAGGTATTTCTTTTATATTAAGTTGCACCTTGAAATGAGTTTTAAAATGTATCTTTTACCTACATGACATACTTTTGACTATGAAGCTATCTCAAAGTTCAGTTTTAAAGTGAGTATCCTATCCCTACTACTTTTTGGTCATCTTACATACCGTACATTCCACATACTAACACCTTTACCGCTGCATCGTTTTATGATGCAGATGTTGGTATTCATGTTAGCAGATGTTCAGTGAGATTGTCCCCATTAGCATTCGATGAGGCCTCTTTGCATCCAGAGGAACTCGGGAGACTTTATTTCTTAGTATTTATTTTAGTTGAGGTACCCATGAACCTACTTCGGTGCCTTGTTTAGAGTCAGTACTTTAAAGGCTTCATAGACTAGAAAGATATGGTTTAAGTTATTTCTTAGAAATTGTTTGAAAGATTTTTGAGTTAAATTGTATATATTACTATTGTATCTTTAAGTTCATGAATTTTGAGTCCATTCTAGTTCATTACGGTATTAATGTCTTCCGCTGAGTAAGTTAGTCAGGTCAAGTGGTTCGCTTGGGACCAGAAATGGTTTCCAAGTGCCGGCCACGTCCAGGTTGTAGGCTCGAGGCATGACAAACTTGGTATCAGAGCATAGAGTTCAAGTGTCCTAGGGAGTCTATAAAGCCGTGTCTAGTAGAGTCTTGTTTATGAGTGTGTTGTGCACCACACTTCATAAGCAGGAGGCTATAGGACACTAGGAAAAGTTTTCCTTCTTTTATACTCTGATTCGTGCAATAAAGTTAAACTCTATGGAAAGATCTCATTTAATTCGTGTGTTACATGTTTATACAACTGTGATCATACTTCCAAGAAGAGATGATGAAGGAAAAGAACGAGATAGTGAGAGTGATAGCTGACTGAAGATTGTAGTTAAAGTTATGTATCCACTAGGTAAGTAATGGGGTGATGAGTAGATTGCCATAAGTTTGATGAAAGAGTTGTAAGTATCCCATGATTTTCATGATGAGGTATAGAAGAAAAGTTATTGTTAGAATATGGTAGAGTGTGCTTAAACTAGAAGGAAGTTTATGTTGATTTGTGGTAGTATTCATACTATTGAGGGTGAAGTGCAGATATTGTATAGGAAAAAGAGTGCTTTCAATGTGATAGATCTAAATTAGGCTTATGATTTTTAAGTGAGAGTTCATGAGACTCTTCGAGTCATGAGCTCAGTCAGATAAGGAGATATGATTGAATAGGTGAGTGGTACTGAATTATGAGAAAGGGATGTGTTGATTGAATACTCGCTGTGAGATTTTAGAAGGCTTATTTTCCCTTAATTTTTACCTAGTAGTTGTAAGTTAGCATTAAAGAGGTGTGCGATAGATGTACATGTTAGTGCTAGAGCCTAAGCTTGAATTTTGGGGAGTGATGTGAAAAGTTGTTGACTGGCAAGGAACGTGGTGCTAGGAGTAGAGGCATCCCTTAGATGGAGATAGTAAATTAAGGGAGAAGCACTAGAAAAGAAGAGGTTAGATTGTAAGAGTTGTGCGAAGTGGTTATGTATGCCATTAAGAGTAGCAGACACAGAGAGAGTTCCATAGAGACGAGGAAGCTAAGAGTGATATCTTTAGAAAGAGTCTGAGTAGCAAGTCATATGTATACAACTATAGCATAACAGAAGAGTTTAAGATATTCTTGTGGGTAGTGATTCCTTGACTAGGTGGAGGTACATGCTTATAGCCTAGTAGAGGAAATTGATTCCCAAATTTAGAAAGAGGACCTTGAAAGCTAAGGGGGAGATGACGAAGTGGTAAACCAAAGTAGATCTTGAGTCTTTGATAGTGATGGGTTGATCAAGATGAGATATCAACTCTTTTCCATCTCATACGATCTTTACCCTTCGGTGGAGGTGACACTCTATTCTCTTCTGGTGTATAACTGTTGTACCTATGGCTTAGTCCTATGCACATCATATTGATTTCGAATCATGCTGAGTTTCGAGGATGAGAAGCGATGAATTCATTCATTAATCTTGATCTTACCCCGTGAATCCAAGAGTTTCCAGTTCTATGCTGAATAAGATGTGACCTGAGTTTTACACTACGTATAGTTCTGTGAAAGAGTGAATTTGATAGACAAGGGAGATTGTACTTCGTTATGAATGTCTTCAGATAAGATTTTCGATTGAATCGTGCTAATGATCTCCAATCCTAGCCCTTTGAGTAATTCAACTTTCCAGTCTTGATAGAAGTATTGATGATATTAGAGAGTTATGGAGGATAGGAGAGAATGAGTGCTCCTGAATTGTAATAATGGAGTCAAGTTCCTATCTTCGAGTTGATGTTCCTTTTGAGCCTGTGCGTACTTGAGTATGCAAGTCGTTGATAGAATTCGTGCCTAATAAGGATGTCGGAGATAAAGTTTAAACTCTAGACATTTTTTTGAAGTCTATTCATGAGAATGAGTATTCAAGCAACTGAGTATTTGAGTTCTTGATGATATTCACGCTTATTTTACATGAAGAGGTAGTAGCTTGAGGTTTCACCAAAGGGGGAGATGATAAGTTCCTCCAGGTCCAAATAGTGATGTTGATAGTAGTAGATTGAGGATGAGGGTAGATGAGAGGGAGTGAGTATATCCTTATTATGATATTGGTGTTAAACTTGTGTCGTGAAGGGATAGAGATAGAAAGGAGGAGAGAGATAAAACCTTATGATGAGCAGAAGATAGGTAAGAGTATGTGGGTGTGACTTTGAGTGAGAACTCATTGAATGGTGGAGGTAGAAGTGCTAAGTAGGCTTGAAAATTCTAAGGTATAGTTGAAGTGGTTAGAGTGATATGTTTGAATTCGTGGTTGTTGTCACGCGAGTATTGATGATAGACTAGTGAAGACTTCGTAATGAGGGTTCGAGAAAAAGTAGTGAAGTAGTGAAAAGGACCAGTGATTTTTTAATGAAAGTCCTATGGGAGTTTAGAGTTGAGTATTAAGGATTAGCTTTGTATGAATATAATCATCTCGTGAATAGCACCTTGAGGCTTAGAAGTAGACTTGAATGGAAGAGGAAAAGGTGGTTAGATGGAAATTTGAATAAAAGCTATAAGCTTAAGTTGATGGAGTTGAGTTTTCTACTCTTGAGTTGATGTTCACCCATGAGTTGGAGCATTTGAGTAATTAAGTTCCTGATGTGGATATTCCTAGTCTGAATAGAGACTATTAAGATCGATGAGGAGTCAAGAGTTTGATTTATTGAGTGACTATTCAGATGAGTCTTCAGTTTATTCGTGCCTTATTACCACCTCTATTCATCATTTGAGGACAAATGATCCCAACGAGGAGATAATATAACACCTCGTGAAATTATCAAAATACCCCTAGAATGGAATCATTCGCATAACGCATCTTCTCAAGCTCCAATGGAAAATCTGAGACCGAATTTGCGATCAGCACGAAAAATGGAGGGAAAAAATAGTATCGACCCGATTTTAGAGCAACCAAGTCGAAAAATAATTTTTTGTAATTAAATCTGGGACAGTGTGAGTGCGCGCCCAGAGCGCAGACCTACACTTGAGATTTTTCTTAAACTTCCTGGAAAGAATATATTTTGAGAAATTCGCGAAATACACATGTCCGTTCCACAGGCGCGTCGCGAGATCAAATTTTATTCTTTTAATTCGAGAAGGGCACTTTGTTTATTCCCCAACTCCTCCTAAGTCAATAAAAGAGTATAAAAGATCTTTTACGTCAAGTCTAAAGAATTTCTAGCAACTAAGTTTTCGTATGAGTCGATAGAAGGGTCAACTTCAAATGACCATATCTTCTAAAGTATAATGAGTTAGGTGACCCATAATATATCAAATCAAATATATTCGAATTAGCTTTCCACGCATCTAATTTTGCGTTAATCAGAGTTCGAAGTAGAAAGTTATGATCATTTTAGCAAAGGAGTGCGGAGCTATCTGGAGGTCCGCGCCCGAAGCGCGTCGCGGACTGAAGGCGAACCCTTACTGGATAAGCAATGACGTTTTTTTTCTTTTATTTTGAGGGTACTTTTATCCTAAAACCTTTGGTAGTCTATTTTAAGGTCCCAAAACGCCAGTTTTCATAATTAAAGAAAACTCTCTCCTTCACCCTTAAACATGAACGCTTAAGAATCATCAACAAGGTCATCAAGTCAGAATTTGCTTTCAAGATTCATCCTCAAGGTAAGTTATTCTTCAAAGATTTCAATCTATCTAACCCGAATTTCCTCAACTATTCATGAATCCCTAAAAGAATCTTAAATCATAACCTAGGGTTTCAAGAAACGAATTCAAGAATTCCAAGAAAGGAATTCTTGATTCTTCTTTTTCAAGAATCGGGGTTCTTCATGAAGAACCCTAAAGATTCCAAGTCAAGAATTCAAGAATCTTCTTCAATTCTTCCAAGAACTAATTTCTAATGTATTTAAGGCCCTCCAAAAGTTATTCTACTATTATTCAGTATTCTTAACTACTAGTTTCTACCCAAGATAATAATTATGAATTGAGATCAAAGTTTTCTCCTTTACTAGCAAACTTCATCAAAATACTATTCATGCATATTTTCTTGATAGGGATCATGATTCTTACTTATTTTATTATTGAATTAAGATATTAAGACAAGATTTACAACTATGGTTGAAATTACGAGACCCCTATATCTATTTCATGAAAAGTTATAAAGTATACAGTTTGAGTTAAGTCTAAGAAGTACTTAAAGTTTTGTATTTGCAAGATAGCTGAGTAATGCATTTATGTTTTTGAGATACTTGTAATGATATAATTTTCAATCAAAGAAAAGAGTCAAGCTGAGAAAAGATTAAGAAAAACTAAAGTTGGCCTAAGTCCCAAAAGATTAAAAAGGCATTTTGAGAAGTCTTACTCTTGAAGTTATGAGCATTATAAAAGTTATTTTGGAAGTAGTATTGAGCACCGATATGAGTGAGAGTAATAATAACTTGAACTCATAGACTACGTAGCCAATGTAGGAGAGAATTGTACCAGAAGATAGTTCCTCCCTTGCCACTGAGATGGCCCAGTTTTTGGATGGATCCACTCCCATAGTTTTCGTCCCTTACCCCGGCAGAGTATGAGACGGCTCTGACAGCGTGGGCAAGACGATGTATCATCACTAAGCTCATAGTGGTGGTTGTCGGTTAGAGAAACTCCCAAGAAGTAAAGTTTATTATTTTACTCACTGAGATTTATTATTTCTTTATTAAAGTATTTCTTTTTTTTTATGTTGCATATTTGATTGAGTTGAGCTAATTGCACAGCTAAGCATTTGAGTATTACATTTTTATATATTTAGTTGTGATCATGAATGCATTAAAGTATTTCTTTTGTATTTAAGTTGCACCTTGAAATGAGTTTTAAAATGTATCTTTTGCCTGCATGACATACTTTTGTCTATTAAGCTATCTCAAAGTTCAGTTTTAAAGTGAATATCCTATCCTTACTACTTTTTGACCATCTTATATACCATACATTCCACGTACTGACACCTTTAGCGCTACATCATTTTATGATGCAGATGTTGGTATTCATGTTAGCAGATGTTCAGTGAGACTGTCCCTATCAGCAGTCGGCAAGGCCTCTTTGCATCTAGAGGAACTCGAGAGCCTTTATTTCTTTGTATTTATTTTAGTTAAGTATCCATGAGCCTACTTCGGTGCCTTGTTCAGAGTCAGTACTTTAGAGGCTTCATAGATTAGAAAGATATGGTTCAAGTTATTTCTTAGAAATTGTTTGAAAGATTTTTGAGTTAAATTGTATGTATTACTATTGTATCATTAAGTTCATGAATTTTGAGCCCATTCTAGTTCATTACGGTATTAATATCTTCCTCTGAGTAAGTTAGTCAGGCCAAGTGGTTCGCTTGGGAACAGAAATAGTTTTCGAGCGTCAGCCACGTCCAGGGTGTAGGCTCAGGGCGTGACAATAACTCACAGTCAAGTTTGTATTGATCACAAATACAAATAACACTTGAGCCCTTGAGGCACAATACAAAATCCAACAACCACTACTAACTTGTGTCAAGGATGCATGCACATATTTAAAGGACAGACACATGACCATATTCAGATAAGAAAATTACTTGCAAATTGATGAACAAATAAAAGAACTTAATCACTTAGAGGAATACTTGTGGCACTACGTGCGGAAAATCGGAAAAAATGGGTGGATCATTTGGAAAGTGGACAGTTTCGCTGTAACTTGCACAGATCTTTAGCAACTGAAAATTGAATTGGTGCTGGGATATTAGTACCTACCCTGTTAAAGTTGCCAATCAAGGTCTGAAGCAGATGGGTTTGGTGTTAGAGGGCTACAGTGGATGAGCTTTTGTAGCAAAAATGTCAGGTTCTCCTTGTGATTGGAGAACCTGTTCCTCTCTGAAAGAGGATTGTGATCCTCTATCTTTCCTCTTCAGCATAGCTATGGGAGGATTCAATGGCATGGTAAGAACAGCAATGCAGAATAAATAGCTCAAGGGGTTCCAGTTAAGCAATAGACAGACAAGGAATAAATGTGGAATTTTATCATTTGCTGTAGGCAGATGACACAGTTAGATTCCTTGATCCATAAGTAGGACAACTTAGCTTTATAAGGATAATGACTGTGTTGACCCTGAGAATATAGAAAATCGAAGTATTCAGGGATTCGATGCTCATCATCTGCCAAACTTTACTTTCAAAGTGGAAGTAACAATATCTATTCTTGAGAGGTAAAATAATTCTGATAAATGCAGTAATAGATTCTCTACCTCCTTATGTGATGTCTATGCTTCCAATTCCAGTTGAGGTGGTGGATAAACTTGATAACATTGAAAGGGATTTTCTATGGAATGGAACCAGAGGATAAAGGTTTTCATTTGGTGCAATGGGATGTGCTCAACTTGAGAAGTAGGGGTTCTTGGATGTCCTGTCACGCCCCAGGAGGGGACCCAAGACGTGGCCGGCACCCAGAGACTATTGCTAGTCCCCAAGCGAACCACTTGGCCTCATCACATTCATTCATTCAATCGTTTTACTAATTAGCAGAAGACAAAAGAAAAGTAAATGGACACTTCTATCTAATCTCAAAACTAATATAATAAATGAAAGGCTAGTAGAAAGAACTAGCTCAACAAGTCTTAACAATTAATATTCGACTTTAGTCTATGAAGCCTCTATCACTATCAAGCGGTGCCAATGACAGACTCATGGCTACCTCAAATCAAAATAAATTAAAGCTAATCAAGTTTAACTCTAAAGCAAGATGGAATAAAGATAATGAATCCTCCGGAGTAGGGGAGGCTCACCAATCAGCTGAACATCCTAGATCCTCAACGATGCGCCTGTTGATGATCTCTAATCCCAGTTTCTGCATCATAAAATGATGCAGCGCCGCGTGGCATCAGTACGTGGAATGTACGGTATGTAAATAGCTGAATGAAATAGAAACATGTAGAATAATATGGAACAACAATCAACTCAGAATAATAACAAATCAGCATGTCAAATGTCTATCTAAAGCAAGAATCAAGAGTAGACAAGTGACCCATCAACCAATCGCACCTCATCAATCAAATCATGACTCATCTCAAAGGAACTCCACTCCACTCATCTCGTCATATATCATCTCATCTCGACTCAGAGAACTCAAGGTGGGAACTTTTGAGAAATTTCTCTTATCCAACAACAATCACTTATGAGCCAGTGATTGTACAACAAGCCGCCGTTGTTGCCACAGTCGTTCCACACTTGCCAGGTAGGGAATGAATCGAATCCACTAGGGACCACCAGCAAATCAAACAAGTCCTCTATTGTTTCAGGGACTCTATCAAGAGGGAACCTCGCATAATGTAATGTGATGGTCCTAATCCTCACCTACGCTTGGCTACGTAGCTTGACGAGTGCGAGTTAGATTAACTCTTACTCTTTTGGTGCTCGATAATCCCCTCAAGACTCAATGCTCATAAGACAATCAATCCAATCAAACCAGCTCGATCAACTCATCTCAAATCAGCCTCATAGAGACACTCATCATTCAAACAGTCTCATAGGGACTCTCATCATCTCATCAATCAACATCTCAATTAATAACTCAAGGCTTAGAACATTCATTAAGGAACAATTGAATAGACAAATCATTAGAGTTTATTTAGGAAGACTCATGGACCATCAAATACTATCAACCTATCATCATTCTCACATTCACATTGACAATCTCTATCAACATTCTCAATCAAGGCTCAAGACTCAATCCCTATCTTCGTTCATGCAGTCTTATGAAATAATAAGTAGGGTTTATGCAATAATTCATGTAAAAACATCAGTTCAAGAAAAGAGTTTATGATGATCATCAAACATACGAAAATACATGTGATAACATAGTTTTCAAGAATTATGCATGTAAACTCATGAACTTTTAACTTTCTTCTAAGACCATATATAGGACACATGAGAGAACGATC
>JAOTQJ010000049.1:822882-841960 GCA_025642045.1 Solanum sejunctum | reverse complement strand
TCAAGAATTATGCATGTAAACTCATGAACTTTTAACTTTCTTCTAAGACCATATATAGGACACATGAGAGAACGATCTCATACTTTTAGTTTAGTCTTACATATCTGGGGTGAAGCTTTAATGATCAATCTTCAAGAATTCTCCTTAAAGTTCCCCCAATCAAGCTTCTCCCTTCTTTTCTCTCAAGCCCTAATCTTTCAAGTATTTAGAAATGGACTTAGAATGGGGTTTAAGACCCTATTACGCATCAAAACGACGTAATTTAATCGTGTTTTGAGTTTAGGAGTGGTTGGGAATTGACCAGAATGTCCCTCAAATTTAAAAGAAAAATTTCACTCAAAAAATGCCCAGTCCGCGTCGCGGACTACATGCGCACATACATAATTTTTGACTGAAAACTTAAAATGCGTTGAAAAACTGTTTTTCTATGAAAATACACATAAATCGCATTTGACAAATGCATTTTATGTGTAAATTTTCGTAAATCGCTTTCCGATTGATTTTTCAATCCCGTAGAAAAAAAGTGTTGGTCCACATCCCAGGTGTGTCACGCCTTGGGCGCGCATCAACACTATTTTCGGGTTTTGGATTGAAAAATTATCTTTTGATCTGATGGATCTAAAAATCGATCGAGACCATTTTCCTTTTCAATTTTTCGTGTTGATTGCATATCCAGCCTCGGATTCGCAAATGGAGCATGGAAAGATGTGTTATGCGTACGTCTATCCTCTAGGGGTGCTTTGGTAATTTTACCAAGTGTTACATGTCCTCTATCAATAGAGTGTATAAATTGGAGGTCTTGGGGCAACTAATAGATGAGGCAAGTCCTACCAAAATTAAATGTTTTACTTGGTTAGTGGCTAGAAGAGCATGCCTCTGCAGAAGAGGGGGATTCAATTAAAGCTTGTTTGGAAAGTCACCCTAATAACTGAATTTGGTGTAATTGGGTGTAAATACATAGCATAACCTATTTGGTTGTCCATGTAATTACTATGTCCGCAGGTATTTCAGTGTAATTGGCTACGTGCAATTATACTCTCAAATTCACTAACGGAGGCCGTGAATTGTTGATAATCACATAGTGTAATGACAAGCTGATTACTTTTTAATTTCTTTCTTTTATTTCTGTTTCTATTTTTTCATTTTAATTTATTTTTTATATCTATTATTTAAATTCTTTTTATTTTCATTATTCTAATACTTTTTAAAAATAAATTTTATTTATAACATTTTATTTTTCATTTCCCTCTCATTCTCAACCTTTACTTTATGTGATTTTATGCAATTTTCCTATTATATTTTTTTTATTTATTTATTCTATGTTTATTTTTTTCATTAACATGATTTTTTCGCTTAAATCATATTTATGTATGTTATGTTGGGAGAAGAGGGTTCCCAGGAAACAGTCTCTCTACCTCTATGAGGTAGTGGTAAGGTCTGTGTAAATTTTACTCTTCCCAGGCCCCATTTGTGGGATTCCTATTGGGTATGATGTTGTTGTTGTTGTTGTAGTATGTTGAGATATGAAGCGAAGTCATGGTCACGAGTGCTAACAAAGCAATGTTTGAACGTTTGTATGTCGAGTTAGGGGAATAAGGTGGAGACAATAGAGTGTATAGGCTCGCGAAAAAGAGAGATAAAAGCTCGCAACTTGGACCAATTGAATTGCAACAAGGATGCAGATGGTGAGGTGTAAGTGGACGAGACTTCCATTAAGCAAAGGAGGCAAGCTTATTTTAAGAACTCTTAAATGAAAAGGGGGCAGAGTTATTTGGGAGAAGGTAGGGGTGGTTTTCATGGCAGACAAGATGGGAGAAGGGAAATAGAGATGGTTTGGCCATGTGCAAAGAATGAGTGTCGACGCTCTTGTTAAGAGGTGCAAGGTTGAATTTAGGAGTTGCGTGGAGGGGTAGAGGTAGACTGAAAAAGTATTGAGGAGAGGTGATTAAACAAGATAAGGCACAACTTTACAACACCAGGACATGACCGTCGATAGAAAGGAATGGAGGTCGTGTATCATTGAAGAAAGTTAAAAGGCTTGTAGAGCTAGGATGTTGTCTTACCTTCTCTTATAGTATGTTAGTAGGATTAGTTGCGTCTTTATATATTGTATTATTATGATATGTCAGTTATTTTGCTACTTTTTAATTTTATTTATAGAATTGTCATTGTTTTTCATTTTAGTCGTTATTCTATATATATTCTTTTCTTCTTTTGGGATTGATATATTAGAGTCGAGGGTCTTCTAAAAACAATCTTTCTATCTCTGTGAGGTAATGGTAAGGTTTGCATACACTCTACCCTCCCCAGACCCCACTTGTGGGGTTTCACTTGGTGTGTTATTTGTATATGTTGAGATCTGCAAAAAGAGTATTATGTTAAATTTTTTATTTTAAATTTAGAACTTATGTTACATTTTAGTTTCATTTGTTTTAGTAGTATTAACTTGATATTTTACGTCACAAGTCATTTGCTTTTTAGTTAGATTTGATAGATTATCTTTTGGTCAAGTTGTTAAACCACACTATGAAGGTCTGGGAGAGAGTGGTGGAGATGAAGGTGAGAAAAGAAGTGTCTATTTCAGAGAATCAATTTGGATTCCTGTCAAGGAAATCGACTATTGAAGCAATTCATCTTATTTGGAGATAAGTGGAGAAATATAGGGAAAGAAAGAAGGACCTTCATATGGTGTTCATTGATCTCGAGAAGGTCTATGACAAAGTTCCAACGAATATCCTATGGAGTTGTCTAGAGATGAAAGGTATTCCAATGGCATATATTAGGGTGATAAAAGACATGTATGACGGAGCCAAAACTCGAGTAAGAATGGTGGGAGGAGACTCTGAGTATTTTTCTGTTGATATGGAACTTCATCAAGGATCTATGTTAAGCCCTTTTCTATTTGCCTTGGTGATGGATGAGCTGACACGATCTATTCAAGAGGAGGTTCCATGGTATATGTTATTTGCAGACGACATAGTATTGATTGATGAGACTAGGGCTAAAGTTAATGATAGATTGGGGTTTGGAGACATGCTTTGGAATCCAAAAGGTTCAAACAGAGCAAGACCAAAACAAAATACTTAGAGTGTAAATTCAGTGTGGCGAGGGATGAAGCAGACATTGATGTGAGGCTTGTAACTCAACCTACTTCCAAGAGAGAAACTTTAAATATCTTGGGTCGATCATCAAGAGTAGTAGCGATATCAACGATGATGTCACACACCGTATTGAGGCAGCATGGATGAAATGGAGGCTTGTCTCTAGAGTATTATGTGATAAAAAGATACCACCTAAACTCAAAGGAAAATTTTACAAGATGGTGGTTAGACCGTCTTTGTTGTATGGGGTGGAGTGTTGGCCAATCAAAAACTCACATGTCAAGAAGATGCAGGTTGCGGAGATGAGGATGTTGATATGGATGTGTGGGCATACCAAGAATGATAAGATTAGGAATAAGACCATTCAGGAGAAGCTCGAGTGGCCTCTGTGGCTGATAAGATGAGGGAAGCAAGACTGCGATGATTTGGACACGTGCAGAGGAGTACCGATGGTCCTGTTAGTAGGTGTGAGATATTGGATTTAGGAGTTTTTCGGAGGAGTAGAGGTAGACCGAAGAAGTATTAGGGGGAGGTGATCAGACAAGATATGATGAAACTTGATCTCACCGAGGACATGACCTTAGATAGGAAGGAATAGAAGTCGCGAATCAGAGTAGTAGGCTAATAGGTTAGTAGGGTTAGGTTGATGTCTGGCCGTGGGGTAGGGTAGTAGGATTTGTCCGGTGTGGTCATTATGTCTTATATATATTAATTATCTCGTATTTACATACTATCATGTGCTTTTGGTTATTAGTCGTTCTTTTTGTTTTCTTTTCTCTTCCTTTCCTGTTTTTCATATTTAGCTTATTCTACATATGGGTTTTGTGACAAGGGTCCTCAGGAAACAGCCTCTTTACCTCTATGAGATAGTGGTAAGTCTGCGTACGTTTTACCCTCCCCAGACCCCACTTGTGGGATTCCTCTAGGTATGTTGTTGTTTTATTTTGTTTCGTTTGCTAATTAACATATTTTTAAAAGACAATGTATATCTTAAATATTTAATTTAATATTATTTATAAATATCCTTATTTGTATAATATAAATTTTAAATTTTAGATAATTAACTTATATTTTAAAATTAAATATAACATGTTTACACTTGTACAACCGAACAGTGTGTGTTGTTTGTTTGCCACAATGCAATTATAATGTAATTACAAATGTGCTTTCTTTTTTTAAATTTCAAAAAAAATAAAAAACAACACACTTGTAATCACACTGTAATTACATTGTGCAAACAAACAAATTACAATAATTACTAGATTGTGTAATTACTACCCTAGTAATTACACCAATTCTAGTTACTAGGCTTTCCAAACAAACCCTTAAGTATCCAAATTTTTTCCTTTGTAAAGAGACTGTAGACAAATAGTCAGTTTTCCCGGCATTGTGTAGTGAAAGCCCAGTTATGGTCACTGTTCTTTAGCCTCACAGGTAACAACTGGACTATGCCAAAATGCACAAATCTTCTATGAAGTGATCAGCACTTAAAATGTATTAGTTTGAAGCCCTATCAGAAACTTATGGGCTAGATTTTACAAATGTGTTGTCCATAAGGTGGGAGATAGATCAAAGATATTGTTTTGGCAGGAACATAGAAAGTGCATGTCCACCTTCTCTGACGTATTCTCAATACAAGTCTTTGGAGTTCATGCTAGCACGGGCCCAACACATATTATATTTTTTGTCTCGATTTAAGTGAGACTGATAGATTCTTCATACATATATTTTAAATTTTTAAGTTCTTAATTATTGCGACATATAGAACATTTTATGTTATTTTTAAATAATATATGTTACTTATTTTGTCGCAATTTATGTTGCACATATAAAACTTTGAGAGTCAATTAAAATTTTATTTTTTTAAAAGTATTTTAAATTCTTAATAGCTGAAGCAGCTGGGAAAATGATTTATTAGGGATAATATTGTAAAATCAAACAGTTGAAGCAGGCACATCAATTGGCAGTTGCTTTTAGGAAAAGCAACTGAAGAAATAATTAATCGAAATGACGTGGTAAAATCAAGTTGTTGAAGCAGGCACGTCAATAGCGACATATAGGGGTGTCAATGGGATGGTTCGGTCGGTTATTTTTTAAAAATTATACCATTCCAACTTCGGATATTTTATAATGTATAACCAAAATTAATTTTTTTAAAATCATCCCAATCATACCGGTTTCTATTTGGTATCAGTAATGTTCAATTAATTTTTGGGTTTTTTAATTTTTAAAGTATCACTTCAAAATACACTATTATTAAAATATTTTTTTTTCAAACATATTTTTGAAGAAACACTTTAATTCACCAAAAAATCAATAATGTAAAATCTTTTTGCCATATTATTTGATCTAAAACTTTAATATAGGAATATTTGCATAGATCTTGTTTATTTGATAGAGTTTCTATTATAGCATCTTTTAATTTGAAATCTACTTAATTAAAGACTAATTAAAGAGCAAGGACCCATAATCGATCAATCACTAGAGGCTTAGGAACTAGGTTATATTATATTTGAAAAATTTTATAAAATATATTTATATATTAAGTTTAACACTTTAATTTCAAAAAACATTAATTTCAAAATATTAAGTTTAACATGTTAATATATAAAATATATTTATAGACATGTAAATTTATTCGGTTCGGTTCGGTTCGGGAACCTTTCAGATTTTTTTATAAACTAAAAAAACCATCCCAATTATTCGGGACGGTTATAGACTTAAATAAAAGTACACGGTTTTATTGAGAAAATGATAAAATTCAGTTTGGTATGGTTCGGTTCGGTCGGTTTTTCATATTCTTTTGACACCCCTAGCGGCGGGCATGTTGACCGTGAGTTGTCTACTTCTAGATGATTATATATAGTAGTAATATGCAGAAACCCTGAAGCCAATATGGCAGATTCTTGTAATCCTCAAGGGTGAATTATCTTATCTCAGAAGGAGCAGAATGATGGGGAGATTGATTGTGGGGAGTGGGCCTTCTGAAGGAAGTTGATAAATTCAAATGCAATTCTACAGTCACAGATGCTAGCAGCTCGAAACATAGCAGTGATGGGATGTCCTCTGTCAATAGTGTATAAATTGAAGGCCTTCGAGCAACCAGGAGGTGAGACAAGTCCATGGCCAAAGGTGTGGAAATGTTTGGTCCCTTCCAAAGTTCAAGTTTTATTTGGTTAGTGGCTAGAAGAGCATGCCTCACTCATGAAGTTCTACAGAAGAGGGGAATTAAATTAGTATCCATATTTTTTCCTTGATAATGACACTGTAGACAGTCATTAGTTCCTGCATTGTAAAGTGACAGCCCAGTTATGGTCACTCTTCTTTAGACTCACAGGTAACAACTGGACTATGCCAAATGCACAATGGTAACTCTTCTTTAGTCTCACAGGTAACAACTGGATTATGCCAAACGCACAGCCGACCTTCTATGAAGTGGTCAGCTCTTATTATGTATTAGTTTGAAGCACTATCAGAAACTTATGGGCTAGCTTTTACAAATGTTTTGTCCACAAGGTGGGTGACTGATCAAATGACATTGGTTTGGCAGGAACCACGGAATGGACATGTCCACTTTCTCTGACTTATTCTCTATATATGCAGCAACCCTGAAGTCACTATGGCAGATTCTTTGATTCCTCAACGGTGAATTATCTTTTTCAGAAGGAAATAGAATTACTGGGAGATTGATAGAAGGGGTACCCTTCTGAAGGAAGTTGATAACTTCAAAGGCACTTCAACAGTAACAGATGCTAGTAGCTGGAAACATATAGTGATGGGAGGTTCTCTGTTAATAGTGTGTACAAATTGGACACCTTGGGGAAACCAGGAGGCGTGGCAGGTCCAAGGCCAAAGGTGTGGAAATGTTTGGTCCCTTCCAAAATTCAAAGTTTTACTTCGTTAGTGGCTGGAAGAACATGCCTCACTCATGAAGCTCTACACAAAAGGGAAACTCAATTAGGAACCAGATGTTTTCTTTGTAATGAGACTACAGAGACAAAAAGGCAGTCTCTGTTCCTGCATTCTAAAGTAACAGCCCAGTTGTGGGTAGACTACCTTAGCCTCACATGTAACAACTGGACAATGCCAGAACACACAGCTAACCTTCTAAGTTGTTGGGTTAGGAAGCGGGTAGCAAGTCCCAGAAGAGATGGTGGAGAACAGTTCCATCGTGTATTTAGTGGACAATATGGAAGATTAGAAATGGCAGAAGATGAAGTGGAATTTCATTGTAAATTTTCATTTTTGGCGTAAACTAGAAACCGTAGATGATGAAGTCCAATTAGTTTGGGCTTTAGTTTCTCTGCTGACCACTTTTTGGAGGTCTCCAACATATCTTTAATGCCGAGGAATACAAATTACCAGCTCTCCAAAACAAAACAAAAAAAAGGGAAGAAGAGAGAGAGAACATAAAACCATCCTTATCGAGCTATGATGAAATAAACTCGTATGAAGCTAAATGCTCTTAAATTAGTAGCAATCTAGGGGATTCGAGGAAAGAAACGGCAGACATCGAAAACAAGCAAAAGAACAGATAATGGAAAGTATCTGTACCTACCTTGAATTAACGTAACTCATCATGCTCTTCATAGTCTTCATCATCTTCATTGAATATTGCACTATAGAAAACATACGGACTATCAATCATCTCTTCCAGAGTAAGCCTTCCATCTTTATCTGCATCAGCCTGGGAGAGAACATGGTAGAATTATTGAACACATTATTTCCCACTAAGTATACAAGAACAATCAACGAACAAGAATGAGGTGCATCATGAATCTATTTTGCTTCAGAATAGTTCAATTTTACACGGGATAGTACGATCCACCCATATCAAAGTTTTAAAATTTGCTAAAAACTCAACCACATTAAAGGGTTTCAGGTTCACTAGTTTGCAAAGGAAAACAACATAGTGAAATATTTGTGCAATTTCCTCCTTTTTTGTGTGTGTGAAACATCTCCTTTAATAGATGCATAAAATCAAAACGAAAAAAGCAGACAGTCACACCACTACATTGAAATGTTCATTAATAACAAGAGATAAGTACTTCCCCCCAATGAGATTTATTAATGTATATTAATACTGAGTTACAGGACATAAGAGTGTACTTTCCGACTAAAAGCTATACTTTAGGAGATTATTACATCAGAGATGGTAGAAAATTGTTTGAATCGTTACTTCAATGTAGCTTCTCTGTTCACAAGAGCATATATGTGAACAGCATAACTTCCAAGTCATCCAGAAATACATTCTAAAGAAGATAACTTACAACTACAAGCAGATAGCACCTGAAGGCCTTATTAGGCGGAAATGATTTTGATGAAAGCAAATCCTTTCTTGAGAAAAACATTATTAACTATGGACTTGTCGAGTGGGCCAGGCCAGGACAAACCTGACCCATTAAGGGTGAACCCACAAATTACAAAATGGAGCCGGGCAGGGCTGGCTTTAATGGGCCAGTTCGGGGCTAAGTTTTCAAGGGAGGCAACCAGGCACATCCCACAGCCTGTTAAAAAGATGGTTCAGGCCCAGTCCGGGATAAGGCCAGTTTGGTTAATTGTTTTTCTTTTTGTTTTGTACAAGTTTGAAATTACATTCAGCTTTTTAAGTTTGTATTTTATACTTCGAAATTTAATGTTCAAAATTCTGAACTAGCAAATAAGTGAATAACCAAACTAGTAATGGAATTTGTATCTAACATAAATTTGGAAAAAAAAAAAAAGCAAAACTCAAAGGCTCAATGAGTCTTAAATCTTATCAAGTATAACTTTGAATTTCAATAGTTTCAATAAATTTGCAAGTTTGAGTTTTGAATTCTGAACTTGAAATTAAAACAAGTGCTATCTACACGAAACTTTTCCAGAGAGAGAGAGAAACTTCAAAGTCCTAGTGATCTTACATATCAATGATTTTATTGACTTAGTAATACACTATTGACAAGCCAATGGTATGTTTTGATATCTCTTCAATTTCTTTCTGCAAGTGAGAGACTTGATATGCTCATGCCCTGCTGATATTATACTAATGATATGCGAAAAATAGGCAATTCTTTGATTGTGATGGCACTTAATAGTTAGAACTAGTAACTTGATAACTTCAGTAGTTGCATCTTAGTATGCTGGCCTATATATGTGATAAAAGAGTCGGTCTAGTAGTTGTGAGGTTTGCATGATAACTTTTGAAGTTGTGCTCGAATGAGTAAACTCCAGATCATAATTAATTTTTTTATGTGAATCAGGATTTGAGAGTAACTTTGTCTAACTAGTACCGATGTGATACAGGAAATCGAGAAATGGATGAGCTGTTCGAGGAGAAACAAAAGTTCTAAGTGTGGGCGGTGATTTGGGGTGTATTTACACATTCAGACACCATATTTTGGCTAACATTATGAACATAATCTTGTGAATATCTTGGTGTTTATTGATGATATGTTGTGATGAGCTAATAAACATGATTAGGTCGATTTCAGGCTAAAAATGACAAGAAAAGACTGACATGATGGATTGAAATGCAAAGCGAAGTAATCCAAGTTAAAACAAGAAAACATAGCTCAAAGAACATGAGATGAGTCTCGCACCACACTTGTCTGAAAACTAAACTTCAGAGACTCAACAAAAGGAGGTCAAGTGTAAGATAAATCCCCACAACACAAGGCAAGGCTCCTCAGTATGTCTCTGTGTGTGTTTGTGTGTCTTTTAACGATATTTTTAAGGGACGAATATTAGAAGAGCTATTAGGACTTAAAATTAAGAGTATTAGCATTTATTTTCTTAATTTCTAGGGTGACTTTACAATTTTAGAACATAATTGTGGAATGAACAAGATTCACTTGCAAGTGTTGTTCTATCAAAGATTTCCATTACTTCTTACATTCATGTTCTCTAATAGGTTAATTATACTTTTATTTCATGCTAGTTATGAGTAACTACACTCATGACTAGGGTTATAGAATTTAGATTAGAAATGATGGCAATGAATGTTTTACAATAAAATATTTATGTATAAAGGAGTGAGTTTCTTTCACACTTAACATTTTCTTTGAATGATTAACAACCATTACAAAAGAACTATTCTGATTTGACCATAGATGTACAAATTACGAAAAAGGTCCATTAACAAGGACTGGTGCTAGCAACCACCATCTAATAACTTGAGCTTGGAGAGGATAGTTTACTTGACACTTTTGACAGATGAACAAATTAATTCGACACTGAAGAGCCTGAAAGGACTTAAGGTAATATTCTCTTAATAGGGTCGAGAGGCTTTAAGAGACTTATAGATTCGTCAATTTTGCACCATGAACACACCTTAATAAATGGATAGTAAAGTATTTATTGGAGTTCCGATATCTAAGAACTGTAACTCTAGTTTGATTTCCTTTTTGATAAAAATTCAAGTAATTAAAGTAGTTACAACAACAACAACAACAACAACATACCCAGTAGAATCCCACAAGTAATTAAAGTAGTTATTAGATTATAATTAAAAATACTCAATTCCTGTGAATCTCAACATCAAATTATAACCGAACTCTAGTAAGCTCTCTGTTAGAATAGGACTAGGAATAATTAGTCCTATATAGAATTGGAATAGGAATAGTATATTGTTCCTAGTTGGACTTGGATTAGATTGTAGTATCTATAAATAGGGTCTTTATGTAGTAATGTAGATACACAAGTCTGCCTCTTTATCTCTATGAGGTAGTGGTAAGGTTTGCATACATTTTATCCTCCCCAGACCCCACTTGTGAGATTCCACTGGGTATGTTGTTGTAGATACACAAGTCAATAATATTTTTCTTCAATATTTCTCACATGGTATCAGAGCATTGGTGAGAAACTTTCGAGAGGCCACCGAGCATCAATTTTCGGTGGCTGTCAAGGTTGATTTAAGTCGGCATATTTTCTGTCAGTGTTGTATGAAAATCAACACCACTACTGGGTCCCTCACCCTCCAGCGACCACATCCTAGTCAGACCAACCAAAAAACAGCATCTGACGCGCCCACACACGCCGACCAGAGCTGTAGCTTTTCTAGCGAGATCAGGCCACGTACCGGCATGTGACATTAGTTTCGGCCACTTTTGGCAGCTAACTTTTTTTCCAGCTGGGTCGCCTCTCCATTCCAAGGCTACCCGTACAATTATTCCCTAATTCCAACCTCTAGAATTAGGGTTCCGACACTTTCCAAGCAAATACCGACGAGTGTGGAAGTTCCCAACCAGTTTTTTTGAAAAAATTTTCCAGTGACATCGCCCTACATTCCGAGGCAGACCACATATATTTTATTTTGACCGGTTTCCGGTGGCCAAATCAGATATCTAATGAAAATGTCCTTTGGAATTGATATACTTGGCTCCAAAAGTACAAGAATAGGAAGTTCAAATCCTATGATCAATTCAGAACCATTAATGGGCAGTTCCAACTATTTAGCATGGGCTTCCTCGGTTGAATTATGGTGCAAAGGTCAAGATGTCCATGACCACTTAACAACGAATGCTTGTGTGGTAGGTGACAAGAGAAAGGAAACTGAGAAATCTATAACAGCCAAAGCACAATAGGAGAAGGTTGATGCTCAATTGTGTAGTCTCCTATGGCGGTCTATTGACTCCAAGTTGATTCCCTTGTTTCGCCTATTCCATACATGTCATTCAGTTTTGGGAAAAGGCTCATGCTTTATATACTAATAATATATCTCAATTTTATGATGTGGTATCTCAAATGACAAACTTAAAAAAACAAGAATCCGATATGTCTAACATACTTGGGACAAGTGCATGTAGTCATGGAGGAGTTTGAAATGTTGATGTCAATCATTGCGAATGTGACAACACCACAAGAGCACAGGCAGACATTGTTTTGTCCTTACACTTACTGGACTTCCTGTTGATCATGATTCCATATGTGGTCAGATCTTAGCTAGTCCTACCATCCCGACAACGGATGAATTATTCTCTCGTTTACTTTGTCTTGCTCCCAATCATAAAGTAGCTTCATCACCCACCATTGACTCCTCTATTCTTGCATCTCAAACTACTGATAAACAAAGATCTACTATAGAGAACCGACGAGGAGGAGGTCATTCTAGAAGACCTCGCTCTAAGTGTAGTTATTGTCACAAGTCTGGACACACACGTGACATATGTTATACTTTGCATGGTCCACCGCCCAATTTTGATTATATTGTTATAAAGGAATATGACAAATCCCTTCGAAATCCCACAAATAAGCAAACATCTCCAACAAGTAGCACCTATTGCTCAGCCTAATGTTTCTGTTGCTCCACCAGACCAATCATCCAAAAATGCTCATATTGCTCAAGCAGAATATGATGAGTTCCTTCAGTATCGAGCAAGTAAGCAAATGTCTCCACAAGTAGCATCGGGTCCTCAACCTATTGATCCTGTTGCGGGTAATTCTTTTGCTTGTGTTTCACAGTCTAGTACTTTTGGATTATGGGTTATGGACTCAGACGTTTCTGATCATATTTCTGGTAACAAATCACTTTTGTCTGATATTGTTTATTCACAATCTCTTCCTACTATTACTTTAGCCAATAGGATCCAAATAAAACCAAAAGGGGTTGGAAAAGCCCAACCCTTACCTTTTGTCATCTTAAATTCTATTCTTTATGTCCCTGGTTCTCCTTTTAATTTGGCACCTATTAGTCATTTAACACAAGCCTTACATTGTAGAATTTATTTTTTTGATGATTTTTCCTTATGCAGGACCGTGGTATGGAACAGATGATTGGCATAAGACATGAATCGCAGGCCTTTACTATCTTACCTCTTCAAATTCCTTCACAGCATGCTCCGTTATAGATCCTCCAGGCGTAATTCACAAACGTTTGGGACATCCAAGTCAATTTAAACTGCTTCCAAGACAAGGGAAGCTACTCAGTAATCCTAAAAGAGATAGATGGCTGGGAGGAAAGTTCAATTATCTCACAGTGACTAGACCTGACATCTCTTTCCATGTGAGTGTTGTAAGTCAGTTTATGACTTCCCCTTGCGATAGTCATTGGGATGCAATTGTTCGTATTTTACGATTTATAAAGTTAGCACCTGGAAAAGGACTACTCTTCGAAGATAAGGCCATGAGCATATCACGTGATACAGATGTCGATTAGGCAGGAGCACCCTCTGATAGACGGTCTACATCCGGATATTGTGTGTTAGTAGGAGGTAATTTGGTGTCATTGAAGAGCAAGAAACAGAATGTGGTTGCTCGGTCGAGTGCAGAGACAGAATATCGAGCAATGGCTGCAGCAACTTGCGAGCTTATTTGGATCAAATAATTATTGAAGGAGCTAAAATTTGGCGAAATTGATTAGGTGGAACTTCTGTGCGATAATCAAACAACCCTTCGTATTGCATCAAATCCAGTGTTTCATGAAAGGACCAAACACATTGAAATTGATTGTCACTTGCAGATATCTTCACCAAGTCCCTCACTGGTCCTCGTATTAATTATATCTATAACAAGTTAGGTGCTTATGATTTGTATACACCAGCTTGAGGGGGAGTGGTACAATAGGAATAGGAATATATAGTCCTATTTAGAATTGGAATAGGAATAGTATGTTGTTTCCTAGTTGGACTCGGATTAGATTGTAGTATCTATAAATAGGGCCTTTATGTAGTAATGTAGATACACAAGTCTATAATATTTTTCTTCAATATTTCTGACACTCTGAATGGGACTCAATCTCAACCTAATTGGGTTACTGTATTTTGGATTGACCGCTTTAATCCCGCAAAAAGGGTGTAGTTTGGGCGCCATCACCAACAGCCACCCATCCCAAGTCCCAACCCCCAAAGTCATTATGAAAAGATTATTGTAACTTTAGAGATGGAT
This sequence comes from Solanum sejunctum, assembly GCA_025642045.1. NCBI lineage: Eukaryota > Viridiplantae > Streptophyta > Magnoliopsida > Solanales > Solanaceae > Solanum > Solanum sejunctum. The sequence goes on along the minus strand of JAOTQJ010000049.1, from coordinate 827,999 downwards.
TAAAAAGGACAGGCAAGCAAATACATTTCCGCATAGCAGTATAATAAGCTATTTTCCTTCAAAATACTAGTTATAGCTCCTCAGCGGGCAAAAAGTAGATCAATAGCAGCAATTTGGTTATAGCTTAAGAATTAAGATAACGCACATTGTTGGTAATAGCAAGGCGTAATGAGCCAATTCAGCACCCTATTGAATCAGGCACTTCAGTTCAGTGAAAATTACCTGCTGTATGATGTAATCTGCTTGTTGTTTGGCATAGTAAACTTCTGATGGATGAAGCTTTCCAATTATAGGTAGCAATTCAGCTTCTGACAAATATCTGCATAAAATCAAATACAAAGGTTTGTTGATGGATTTACTCAAAACAATTACTGAAAGAGATGTCTAGTTTCTTACCCATCCCTATCTTTATCAAGCTCATCAAACAACTTTCTCGCCGGAGACTCTCGTGAATCCTCAGAATGATAAGAAGTATCATGACTCTCCTCGTCATAGTTTCTCACCAAATCAAACAGCCCGTGAAAGAACTCGTTGAAATTAACCTTGCCATCTTTGTCACTATCTCTCTCCCTGAAATTGAAAGGAGAGAGAAACAAGAAATCAATTATCATAAACAGAGTTCACCTAGGAAAGAAAGCTTTGCTACAGAAAATTATCTCTAAACTAAGTTCTTTAACAAAACCAAAGATTAGCAAATAAAAAATTGAAGGCATAAAAAAATCGGAAACTCAAAACTAGTAGAAAATCCAGTAATATACTAGACCTACATTTTAATGCACATACCAACGGAACATTTATCCTATAAGCTATACTTATATGATACTGCACAAGTTCTTAAGAAGGGTCACGAGCTTGTCTATGGTGAATGTTAAAAGCTTTAGATTATCGGTACAGGATTGTTATTTCGTTAAGCTGGAGCTGCTTAGGTCATTGTTTACAATTATTTTTGTTTCTTTCTTTTTTCTGCTTCAGAGTTGCACATAATCTTCTAATACTGGAAGCCATATTTTTCTTTAGCATCCTTTTATTTTGCTCAGAGTGTTGAAGAATCCACTTCGATGATGCATGATAGGTTCCAAATCACTTAAAAGATCAAAGTTTTCTGGCATTTAGATGAGTTTATATAGTTCTATGACCTGATTCTACTGCTGTTTGACTTTCTTGCACTCGAAAGGAAAGAAAGGAAGAGAACAAAAAAGTAAAGGAAAAATGGAATTGTGTCGTATCTTTTTATTTTTGGTGTAAAGATTAATGTATATATAGAGGATGCAGAAGATCTTGTAGATCTATTAGAAGCCTTGTAATCTGTTAATTTTTTCTTAGTTTAATAATCCTGATTCACAATAAGATACCCAGTTTATGGACCCACCTCAATTAATCCGACATGCTATAATGTATGCTCAAATATGATTTACCCATACCCTTTTATTTTAGAGAATTTTACGGGACAACTCATTTCCTAATAGCTATTTGCACCAATAATATTCAAACTTTCAAAACATTTTTAAAAACAACAATTGTACAATAAATATAGTCAATAATTTATATAGATGAATAATGTCCAAAAAGATCAGGGATCAGTTCTTTTTAATTATTTATTAATTACCTCCCCTTATCTCTCATCCATAATAAATAATGAATAAATTTTAGTTGTTATTTCCTCCGTCCAATTTTATGTGGTACCATTTGACTTGACATGGCATTTAAGAACAAAAAAGATTTTTGAAACTTATGATTCAAATCATTCTTAGATATTTGTGTGGTTGTAAATTATTTCATTCAGGATACAAGAAGAATTGTAAAGTTAAATTATTTCTAGTCATAGTAACTTGACATTCTTTTTGGGATGGATTGGAAAGAAAAGAGTAAAATGGGATGGAGTGAGTAATATTTCTGTCTCTTTTTCTCATTAAAGGATTGAGTACTAAAATATCCTCTTCATTTTTTCTCAGAGAGCAAATTTTGATTTTATTATTAATGGTATGAATGAAGTATAATAATATTTTCTTAGCAATTTATGACTGTAATTTATATGTGCAAAACATAGCCAAGATTAGTGGTATAGTGGTATATTTAAGACATAAAACATTTATACTAGAAAATATACCATAATTATGAAAAGATTCAAAACAAATGTGTATCAATATGTATATATATATTCTCTTATATAAGAAGCGGCAACTTGAGGCTTTTTAATTTATTGCTGGTTGCATTAGGAAAGTAGCTACCGAGGTACTAGGGGTTTCAAGAGGGACCTTTGGTGGACGTCAAGGTGATTGGTGGTGGAATGACAAAGTCCAAGATAAAATGAAAGCTAAGAAGATTGCTTATACGAAGTGGTTGGAGTGTAAGGACGAGGGTGAAAAGCAAAGGCTTAATGAAAGTTACAAGACGGCAAAGACAGAAGCGAAGATGGCGGTGACGAGTGCTAAGACAGCAGCGTTTGAGCGCCTATATGGGGAGCTAAGTAATAAAGGCAGGGACAAGAGATTGTATAGGATTGCTAAAGAGAGGGAAAGGAAAGCTCGCGACTTGGACCAAGTGAAGTGCATAAACGATGAGAAGGGCAAGGTTTTGGTGGATGAGACATCCATTAAGCTAAGGTAGCAAGCTTACTTTCATAAACTCTTAAACGAAAAAGGAGATAGAGATATTGAGCTGGGTGAGTTGGCACACTCTGAAAGTAATCGAGATTTTGGTTATTGCAGGCAATTAGAGTTGAGGATGTTAGACGTGCTATAAGTAGGATGAAGAGAGGGAGGCAATCGAACCCAATGAGATTCCGGTAGATTTTTGGAAGAACGTGGTCAAGGATGGCATAGAGTGGTTGACCAGACTGTTCAATGCTATTATGAAGACGGCTAAGATGCCCGATGAATGGAGGAGTATGATGGTTCCATTATAGAAGAACAAGGGTGATATTCAAAATTATAACAATTACGAGTGTATCAAGTTGTTAAGTCACACAATGAAGGTCTAGGAGAGGGTGGTGGAGATGAGGGTGAGAAAATGAGAGTCTATTTTAGAGAATCAGTTTGGATTCATCTTGGAGAGGTCGACTATTGAAGCAGTTCATCTTGTTCGGAGATTAGTGGAGAAGTACAGGGAAAGAAAGAAGGACCTTCCTATGGTGTTCATTGATCTCGAGAAGGCCTATGACAAAATTTCGAGGAATGTCCTTTGGAGATGTCTAGAGGTGAGAGGTGTTCCAATGGCGTATATTAGGGTGATAAAAGACATGTACGATGGAGCCAAAACTCGGGTAAGAACGGTGGGGCGAGACTCGAAATATTTTCCTATTGAGATGGGACTTCATCAAAGATCTGTGTTGAGCCCTTTTCTGTTTGCCTTGGTGATGGATGAACTAACACGGTCTATTCAAGAGGAGGTTCCATAGTGTATGCTATTTAAAGACGACATAGTACTGATTGATGAGACTCGGGCAAAATTTAATGATAGATTGGAGGTTTGGAGACACGCTTTGGAATCCAAAGGGTTCAAACTAAGCTGGACCAAAACAGAACACTTGGAGTGCAAATTCAGCATTGCGAGGGATGAAGCAGACATTAATGTGAGGCTTGCCACTCAACCTATACCCAAGAGAGAAAATTTTAAATATCTTGGATCAATCATCCAGAATAGTGGTGATATCGATGATGATGTCACACATCGTATTGGGGCAGCATGGACGAAATGGAGGAGTATTGTGTGATAAGAGGATACCACCTCAACTCAAAAGCAAGTTTTACAAGATGATGGTTAGATCATCTTTACTGTATGGAGTGGAGTGTTCGCTAATCAAAATTCACATGTTCAGAAGATGCACATCGCAGAGATAAGAATGTTGAGATGGATGTGTGGATATACTAGAAGTAATAGGATTAGGAATGAGACCATTCAAGAGAAGCTAGAGGTGGTTCCTGTGGCTGATAAGATGAGGGAAGCGAGACTGCGATGGTTTGGACATGTGTAGAGAAGAAGTATCGATGCTCCTATTAGAAGGTATGAGAGGTTGGAGTAGGAGTTACACAGAGGGGTAGGGGCAAACTGAAGAAGTATTGGGGGGAGGTAGTCAGACAAGATATGGTGAAACTTGATCTCACCGAGGACATGACCTTAAATAGGAAGGAGTGGAAGTCGCAAATTAGAGTAGCAGGCTAATAGGTTAGTAGGGTTAGGTGATGTCTGGCCGTGGGGTATTAGTAGAGTAGGAGGTTTAGTCGTGTCTTTATATCTTGTATTGTCTTTAGTCGTGTTATATATGTTATTACTATCGTATTTGCAAATTATCATGTGTTTTTCGCTATTAGTCGCTCTTTCTGTTTCCTTCGCTATCCATTCCGTTTTTTTCCATATCTAGTTTATTCTGCTTATGAGTTTTTGAGATGAGAGTTCCCAGAAAACAGCCTTTCTATCTCTATGAGGTAATGGTAAGGTCTGCGTACATTCTAACCTCTCCAGACCCCACTTGTGGGATTCCACTGGGTATGTTGTTGTTGTGGTTGTGGTTGTCGTCGTCTTAATATTAGTGAATTATGTATATTTAATAATTAGTAATTTAAAATAGTTTTAAAAAATATGTTCTTAAAATGTTTTAAAAATAAAAATAAAAAGTTAAAATAACAGGAATTAGCAACTTAAAATATTAAAAAAAAATATAAAAAGTTTTAAAAAACCTTGACTTTCAAAATTTTAGCGGTGCCGCATAAATTGGGACAAGACGAGTAAAATAAAATATTCTATAAGTCTCAGTAATTAACAAGTTAAAATTTTTAAAAATATAAAAAAATCTATTACCCTCCTCAGACCCCACTTGTGGGATCCCACTGGATATGTTGTGTTGTATAAGAAAAATCTACTAATGTCACATAAATCGAGATCAAAAAATCATTTATATTTGGCCCGTGCTAGCACGGTTTAGCTTAAAATAAAATTCAACAACAACAACAATAACATACCCAGTGAAATCCCACAAGTGGAGTTTGGGGAGGGTAGATTGTACGCAGACCTTACCACTACCACATAGAAGTAGAGAGGTTGTTTCCTAAAACCTTCAGCTCAAAACCCAGAAGCAGAAATAACTAGATATGACAAAAGAAATGTAAGTAAAGGGAAAG
>JAOTQJ010000049.1:803565-816302 GCA_025642045.1 Solanum sejunctum | reverse complement strand
ATGCATGTATGCACTCAATTTTTTTTATGATTTTGAACTTGTTGGATACAAACCCATGCTATTCATCTTCATTTTATCATATGATCATATGTTTTGTTCGTAGTATGATTATGAGTAGGAAATTTAGGACCTCAAGTATGACCTAGGATCCCTAGGGAAGACTCGAGATCCTAAAATGAGACCTAGGATCCTAACATGAAATGAGCTACTTATACGCATGATGGTATGAACTATGAGACTATGATCAAGTTTATGGTGATGTACAAGTATGAATGATGATGATACATGACAAGTATGCTATATGTCTATAATATATATTTCGTGGGATATCAACTTAGTACCGAGAGGACCTTGGGATTACAACTTACCCGCTAGTTTAGAATCTCATTATCCTATAACTACGTGCCACCGTAGGATTTATGATTTCTCAATATGGATTGCCAGTGGATCGACATAGCTTATGAGATGTAGAGTTTTACTTTGACAAGTAGACTTTCTTTTTTCACTATAGGGGAAACACTGAGATTCCATGTTATGGATCACATGCTCTATTGTCAATTACGGTGACATTTCCATATATGTTGGGGTACTATGATATCATCCATCATTACGCTCATGATATCTTGGTATGTTGATTCTTTCTCTACTTTGGTTCTATATATGTGCTATTGCTCATGAATCATTATTATGCAGCTATTGATATAATGTGTATTTATGTATTATATGCTTGCATACTTAGTATATTCAAATGTACTAACAAATACTTTATGTCTATATTATCTCATAATGTAGGGACAAGTGACTATCTTTCTCCCCATCCTTATGACTAGATTTGAATAGGCTTCATAGACAGATTGAGTGAGTCCCCATGCTTGCTTCAGGGACAAACCTACCATCATTTAGTTTATAGGTGATGATTGAGACTATCTTTTATTTTTATTTGAAGGTGAGCTAGGGACATAATTTAGCCCCCGCCTAGACTATTACTTAGAGGACTGTTGGACATGGAGTATGAATATCTTATGTATCTCTTATTGCTCTTATGTTGAAACGACCCTAAAAAAAGTGCCCAAAAATATGCCTCGAAAATATCTGGAATCATAATTTTCATATATCTCAAAATTTTAGCTCCCGCCTAGACTATTACTTAGAGGACTGTTGGACATGGAGTATGAATATCTTATGTATCTCTTACTGCTCTTATGTTGAAACGACCCTAAAAAAGGTGCCCAAAAATATGCCTCGGAAATATACGAAATCATAATTTTCATATATCTCAAAATTTGTGTGTGATATTAAAAATTTAACTTCATATTCTTGATCAGGGGAAATATTGAGTGGGGGATGAATCTAACCCCAATTTTAGAGCAATCGTATCAAAATTTAAAATTCCAAAAATTTGGAATTCCAGTGTATGTCCGCGTTTGAGACGCGACGCGCCAAGAGCGCCACAGTGTTAAATTGTTTCCAGTTTTTCACTTCGGTCCAAGGCTTTTGGATCATGGGCCTAAGTCTTCCCATGCGTGAAAATACTTATATTTAGCCATATTTCACCTTTATATTATCTAAGATATTCCCCAATACTCTTTCAAACCCTTAGACTAATATTTCTCTCAAAATTCAAGTGTCCAAATCTCTTTTGGATCTTAGGGAATTCATCCAAGCTTCAAGTCTCTATTCAAATCCTCTTCAAGGAACTCTCTATAGTCAAGGTATGTGGGTTTGAACCACTGGGTTCTTTCACCCATGGTGACCGAGCTTCCTTTTTACCTAAATTGCAGGATTATAAGTTGATTTACTTAAGGGCCTTACTTATCATGAAGTCGACCATGAACTATGTTGGGGTTTCATAAACTTGTGGTTGTTTAACCATTTTTTGAACTATCAATCTATGGTCTATTGTTTGATTCGATAAATGATTTTGATGTATATTGCATGAGGATATTACCAAGTGTTGGTGGGTGATTTTACATTAGATTTTCTGGCATGATCTTACACTAGCATTATACATCTACCAAGTGTTTGATAAAATGTTCATTTTTGGATTCTTGAACTATTGATAATCCATTGCATGACATATGACTTGAGTGAGTCTATGATGATAGAAGGAAAGTATTTATATGACGATTTCATGAAAAGTACCTATTGTGATGAAAGTTGACCAATTGCCTAGTTCGGGAGGTATTAGGCTCGAATTACCATATTGAGTGGTATATACCTCATTTGCCTAGTTCGGGAGGTATTAGGCTCATGCTACCATGTTGAGGGGTATATATACCATAATCGCCTAGCTCGGGGGGTTGTAAGCCAATGCTACCATGTTGAGGGGTATATATACCATAATCGCCTAGCTCGGTGGGTTGTAAGCCAGTGCTACCACATTGGAGGGTATATACTTTATTCGCCTGGCTCGGGGGTGGTAGGCCCGTGCTATCACATTGGGGGTATATACCTCAATTGAATCAACAAGGAGGTAGTAGGCCTTAGTTATGTAATAATGGTCACCTTCTTCACATGTAATATGTTCTATATAAGTTTGTTTTACTTCAAGTATCATTCATTCATTTTATATTGCTATTATGTTATCTCTTGCTTACGTTATTGCATTTTGCCATGTACCTATCTCTTGTTGCATTGCATCCTATATTCTTAGCACATTCAAATGTAATAATGCATACTCTATATCTACATCATGTAGAGACCTAAGTACTAATTGATCATCATCATCCTCGTGGCTAGTACTTCTACCCAAAGCTAGTTGGTGAGTCCTTAATTTTGGGGACAATGACTTTGATCTTATGATATGTATTGAGACTCACTTCTTTATTATATACTTATGACTATGAGGGTTGAGCCCGGTTGCTTGTCTTGGCCCCCACTCTTATCTATATAGTAAAGGTGTTGTTGGACAAGTTATGCAATTATGTTATGAGCCTTGGCTCTTTTGATTTGATGATGTCTTCTGTTATGAAAGGCTTTCCCTTAGCCTCTTTTGCCCTTATTTCTACTCTTACCAATGTTGTTTAATGTTTTTGCGACCAAGGATGTATAATGATATGTAAAGAAGCTTGTTTGGAGTCCCCTCGGGTTCCCCATTCGCCGTGGCACATCTAGGCTCTAGGGATTGGGTCATGACAAACTTGGTAACAAAGTACTAGATTGTTAATGATCCTCAGCATCCAGCACACCGCGTCAATTAGAGTCTTTTTCATGGTTGTGTTGTGTACTACAACTATGAGCAAGAGGATATGAGGCATTTTAGAAAATATTTCCCTTATTCATGTTCTAAGTCATGCTATAGAGTTAAAGTAAGTTCCCCCTCCAATGATTGTTCTTTGTTATGCTAGCTAGATCATACCTAACACAAGAGGAAGAAGATCCCGTACTCTCGAGGAACAACCGAATCATGGTGAGCTCCGGGATGCTCTTACTTTGCTAGCACAAGTTGTGGCTAAAACAACCAACCAAGGGGCCCAAACCCCTCATCCTCCTACTCAGGCATCCCGAGTGAGGGACTTCATGATGATGAACCCACCAGAGTTCTATGGTTCTAAATTGAATAAGGACCCTTTAGAATCCATTGATGAGGTTTACAAGGTATTGGTCATTATGGGTGTTAGATCGGAAGAGAAGGCGGAGTTGGATGCTTACCAACTCAAGAGAGTGGCATAAATATGGTTTACTCAATGGAAGAAGGAGAAGGGAAACAATAATGTGGTACTATGGGAGGACTTCAAGACGGCTTTCCACAACCAGTTCTTTCCTCTTGAGCTTAGAGAGGCTAAAATGGTAAAGTTCATGAATTTGAAGTAAGGGTCCATGAGTGTGAGGTAGTACACCGTCAAGTTCAACTAACTCTCTAAATATGCTTCTCACTTGGTTGTTGACCTAAGGGCTATAATGAATAAGTTCGTGATGGTGTGTCTAATTTAGTAAATGAGGAGTGCCGAGCCGCTATGTTAATTAATGATATGCACTTATCCTGCTTGATGACCTATGTCGAACAATTGGAGGGGGAGAATTAAGGAAGATAAGGGGTAATGAGGGCCCATTTTGATGGTTGGTTCTAAAATCCCAAAGGTAGCCTATTTCATCAAGGCCAAGGGTCCTTTAATGCTACTAAAGAAAGGCTTGCTAATGACATCCCAAGGGACCAAGGTGATAGTGGTGTGGGTCCTAATGCTATATGTCCAAAATGTGGTAAAGGTCATGGTGTCCCATGCTTGAGGTAGACTGATGCTTGTTATGGTTGTAGGGAAATAGGGCACAAGATGATGGATTGCCCTCGTAACCGAAACAATGGTAAGGATGTTAGTCCTCAAGGCTAGGGTGCTAATGTGGTTCCTTTGGGGAGGGGTGGTGAACAAGGTGGTGCCCTAAGGCACAATCAACTATATGCACTCCAAGGGAGGCAAGGGGTTGATGATGTTCCCGATGTTGTTACCGGTATGTTAAAAGTCTTTGATTTTGATATGTATGCATTGATTGATCCGAGTGCCACTCTTTCTTTTGCTACCCCCTTTGTTGCCAAAAATTTTCATGTTGAACTTGAATTATTTTGTGAGCTATATGATATGTCTACTCCCGTTGGCGCATCTATTGTTGCTAATAGAGTCTATAAAAATTGCCCTATTTGCATTTTGCATAAATTGTTGCCATGTGTTTTTCTTGAGTTGGACATGTTAGATTTTGACATTATTCTTGGGATAGATTGGTTGCATGCATACTATGCCTCTATTGATTGTAAAACTTGTAGGCTCAAATTTCAATTCCCAAATGAACCCATTCTTTAGTGGGAGAGTCATGATGTGGTGGTCAAGGGTAGATTCTCTTGCATTACAGCCCATAAGTTGATCTCTAAGGGGTGTCTTTATCATCTTGTAAGGGTTAGGAATGTGGAGTCCAAGGCCCTTCCTATTGAGTCAGTTCTGGTGGTAAATGAGTTCCTAGATGTCTTCCCAAATGACCTTCCCAGTGTTCCTCCCGTAAGGGAAATAGATTTTGGTATAGACTTCCATTCCAATACTCAACCCATTTCTATTCCCCCTTACTGTATGGCCCCCGCGGAGTTAAAGGGGTTGAAGGAGCAATTGAGGGATTTGCTAAAGAAGGGTTTTATTAGGCCTAAGCAATCACCTTAGGGTGCACCGATGTTGTTTGTGAAGAAGAAGGATGGGTCCCTTAGAATGCGTATTGATTATCGATAACTTAATAGGGTCACTATAAACAATAGGTATCTTCTTCCAAGGATTGATGGTTTGTTTGACCAATTGCAAGGGGCTAGACACTTCTCTAAGATTGATCTTCGGTCCGAGTATCATCAAGTGATGGTAAAGGAGTGTGATATTCTCAAGATAGCCTTCCGGACTAGGTATGGGCATTATGAGTTTGTTGTGATGTCTTTTGGGTTGACCAATGCACTGACTATCTTCATGGATATTATGAATAGGGTCTTCAAACCTTGCCTTGATTCATTTATGGTGGTCTCCATTGATGATATTTTGATCTATCACATAATGAGGAGGAGCATAGGGGTTATTTGAGGGTGGTGCTACAAAGATTGAGGGAAGAGAAGTTGTATGCTAAGTATGAGAAGTATATATTTTGATTGCAAGAGGTTGCCTTTCTAGGTCATGTGGTGTTGGGGGATGGTATTCAGGTGGATCCTAAAATGATGGATGTGATTAGAAATTGGCTTAGATGATAGAGCCCATCGAATAATAGGAGCTTCTTGGGCCTAGCGGGTTATTACAAGAGGTTTGTGAATAGGTTCTCTTATATTGCTTCTCCTATGACCAAATTGACTCAAAAGAAGGCCAAATTTGTGTGGACAGGTGAGTGTGAAAAGAGTTTCCAGATATTGAAAGATAAGCTTGTGTTCGCTACTATATTATCACTACCGGAAGGGCTTGAAGGGTTTGTTGTATATTATGATGCTTCAAGGGTCAGTTTGGGTTGTGTGTTGATGCAAAATGGTAAGGTGATAGCATATGCTTCTAGACAACTCAAAGAACATGAGAAGAATTATCCTACCCATGATCTTGAGTTAGCCGCCGTGGTCTTTACTTTGAAAATTTGGCGTCACTATTTGTATGGGGTGCATGTTGATGTGTTTACCAATCATAACAGTCTCTAATATGTCTTCACTAAAAAAGATCTCAACTTGAGACAAAGAATGTGGTTAGAACTTCTTAAGGACTATGATATGAGTGTGTATTATCATCCCAATAAGGCTAATATGGTGGCCGATGCTTTGAGTAGGGTGTCTATGGGTAGCCTAGCACATGTTGATAATGGTGGCAAAGGGGTGGTTAGTGAGGTCCATTGGTTGGCTAGATTAGGGGTTAGGTTGGAAGAGGTGGATAATGGGGGTGTTGTGGTAGTTGATGACTCTAAATCTTCATTGCTTGAGGAGGTGAAAGTTGAGCAAGATCTTGACCCTGCTTTGTTAGAATTGAAGGCATTGGTAAAAGATGGTAAGGTGAAGGTTTTCTCCCAAAAGAGAGATGGTGCCCCTAGATACCAAGGTAGGTTATGTGTGCCTTGCGTTGTGGCTTGAGAGAAAAGATTCTTAATGAGTTTCATGGTTCTTCCTATTCTATTCACTCTGATTCTACTAAGATGTACAGAGATTTGAGAGAGATGTATTGGTGGGGAAGTATGAAGAGGGACATTGCCAAATTTTTATCCGGTTGTTATAGTTGCCAACAAGTCAAAGCTGAGCATCAAAGCTCGGGTGACCTAGCCCAAGACATTGAGATTCTTACTTGAAAGTGGAAAGAGATTAATATGGATTTTGTAGTCGGGTTGCCCAAGATTAGAAAGGGTTTCGATTCCATTTGGGTTGTGGTTTATAAGATGACAAAATTGGCTCATTTTCTACCGGTTAAGACCACCTATGAGGCTGAAGATTATGCTAGGTTATTCATTCATGACTTGATGAGGTTGCATGGGGTTCTTTTATCCACCATATCGAAACGTGGTGCTCAATTTACTTCATATTTTTGGAGGTCCTTTCAAAGGGAGCTTGATACAAGAGTTAAACTTAGTACGACCTTTCACCCTCAAATGGTTGGCAAAGCCGAAAGAACTATCCAAACACTCGAGGATATGCTTAGGGCTTATGTATTGGAGTTTAGTGGTAGTTGGGACGATCATCTTCCATTGATTGAGTTTTCCTATAATAATAGCTATCATTCTAGCATTGGTATGACTCCTTTTGAGGCCCTCTATGGTAGGCATTGTAGATCACCAGTTGGAGAAGTGGTTTTGTTGGGTCCAGATCTGATTATGGAGGCTTTTGAGAAGGTTAGGATGATTAGAGAAAGGTTGAAGACGGCCCAAAGTCGTCAAAAGTCCTATGTCGATGTAAGGAGAAGGAATCTTGAATTCAAAGTTGGTGATTAGGTCTATTTGAAGGTGTCACCCATGAAGGATGTGGTTCGTTTGGTAAGAAGGGCAAGTTAATTCCAAGATATGTGGGTCCTTATAGGGTAATGAGGAGGATTGGCAAGGTAGCTTATGAGTTGGAATTGGCTAGTGAGATGGATTTGGTTCATTCAGTCTTTCATGTATTCATGTTGAAGAAATGCTTGGGAGACCCTAATGCTATTAAGTCTCTTGATGTTGTGGGTATTGTTGAAGACAACTAGACCTACGAAGAGGTTTCGGTTCATATTTTGGATAGACAAGTGAAGAGATTAAGGAACAAGGTATATGACTTCTGTTAAAGTCCTTTGGAGGAATCAACAAGTCGAAAGTGCAACATGGGAGGCTGAAATGGACATACAAAAGTGATATCCTAATCTCTTCCATTATACTCAAGTCTAAGGTACTAATTCTAAGTCCTCTATATGATCTCAAGTCTTAAGTTCAGTCGTCATGTCATTGCATACATTTATGTATAAATTGACAAGTTTATATGATTTTACACTTATATTGAGATTTTTAAAATGATATTTAAGTGCATTATTGCATCCTTATGTGGTCTAAAACTGTCATGTTTATGTCTCTTATATACCTTTCTTTGACATTCGGGGATGCATGTTCCCAAGGGAGAGATATTGAAACGATCCAAAAAAGTACCTGAAAATGTGCCTGAAAAGTGATCGAAATTGTAATTTTCATATATCTCAAAATTCGTGCGCGATATTGAAAATCCAACTTCATATTCTTGATCAGGGGCAAAATTAAGTGAGAAATGGGTCTAACCCTGATTTTTGAGCAACCATATCAAAATTCAAAATTTTAAAAATTTGGAATTCCAATGTGTGTCTACGTTTGTGGCGCGACGCGCTAAGGGCATGTAACAACGTTAAATTGTTGCCAGTTTTTACTTCAGTCCAAGACTTTTGGGTCTTGGGCGTAAGTCTTCCCATGCATGAAAATACATATATTTTGACATATTTCACCTTTATATCATCCAAGACATTCCCCAATACTCTCTCAAACCCTTAGACTAATATTTTTCTCAAAATTCATGTGCCAAATCTCTCCCGGATCTTAAGAAATTCATCCAAGCTTCAAGTCTCCATTCAAATCCTCTTCAAGGAATTCTCCAAAGTCAACGTATATGGGTTTGAACTATTGGGTTCTTTCACCAATGATGCTCAAGCTTCCTTTTTACCTAAATTGCATGATTATAAGTTGATTTACATATGGGCCTTACTTATTATGAAATTGACTATGAACTATGTTGGGGTTTCATAAACTTGTGACTATTTGAGCATATTTTGAGCTATGAATCTATGGTCTATTGTTTGATCTGATAAAGGTTTTTAATGTATATTGCATGAGGGTATAACCAAGTGTTGGTGAGTGATTTTACATTGGATTTTCTTGCATGATTTCACTTTTGAATTGCATGATCTTACACTAGCATTATACACCCAAGTGTTTGAAAAAATATCCGATTTTATATTCTTGAACTATTGATGATTCATTGCATTACATATGACTTGAGTGACTCTATGATGATGAAAGAAAGGTATTTATATGATGATTTCATGAAAAGTATCTATTCTGATGAAGTTGACCAATTACCTAGTTGGGGGGTAGTAGGTCCGAACTAGCACATTGAGGGGTATATAGCTCATTTGCGTAGCTCGGGGGTGGTAGGTTTGTGCTACTATGTTGAGGGGTATATACCTCAATCACCTTGCTCAGGGGGTTCTAGGCCCATACTACCACATTGGGGGGTGTATACCTCAATCACCTTGCTCGGGGGGTTGTAGGCCCATACTACCACATTGGGGGATATATACCTCAATTTGCCTCACCAAGGAACGGGGGGATGGTAGGCCTGTGCTACCACATTGGGGGGTATATACCTCAATTTGCCTCACAAAGGAAGTAGTAAGCCTTGGTTATGTAATGATGTTTACCTTCTTCACATGTAATATGTTCTATATAAGTATGTTTTACTTCAAGTATCATTCATTGTCATATTGCTAATATGTTATCTCTTGCTTATGATATTGTATTTTCCCATGTACCTATCTCTTGTTGCATTGCATCCTACATACTTAGTACATTCAAACGTACTAATACCTACATGATGTTACCATGTATGGTCCTAAGCACCGATTGATCCTCCTCCTTCTCATGGCTAGTACTTCTACCCAAAGCTAGTTGGTGAGTCCTCAATTCAGGGGACAATGACTTTGATCTTATGATATTTATTGAGACTCTTTCTTCTTTCTTGTATACTTATGACTATGAGAGTGAATCTGGTTACTTGTCTTGGCCCCCCGCTTTTATCTATGTAGTAGAGGTATTATTAGACAAGTTATGCAATTATGTTATGAGCCTTGACGCTCTTGATTTAATGATATTTTCTGTTATGAAAGGCGTTCCCTTAGCCCCTTTTGCCCTTATTTCTACTCTTATCAATGTTGTTTAATGTTTCTGCGACCAAGGATGTATAATGATATGTAAAGAGGTTTGTTTGGGGTTCCCTCGGGTTCCCCATTCGTCTTGTCACGTCTAGGCCCTAGGAATGGGTCATGACATATGTTATAGCTTATGATTATGCTTTGGCTTGCTCTTATGTTTTTTCTCCCATTATCCTTAAATGCTTGTGATATGCTAAAAAAAAATAGTTTGAGATCCCATCAGGAATCTCATTTGTCATGTACGCGTATGATCTAGCTTGGATTATGAAAAAGATCAATCATCTTTCCTATGCAAATGAAATCTTATTCTATTCAGTTCACAGAGTCTATGAAGAAAATGATTAATGGTGTTTGAGAAGATATGAATTTATGTTAGAACTTATCAACCTATCAAAGAGCTATATATGTCTACATGAGACTGTTCCTAGAGTAAAGTGTCAACGAATCAAAATAATAACAGAAATTGCACAAGATACTTTCCCTTTCACACACCTAAGATGCCTTATTTTCTATGGGAGGAACAAAATGTGTACTTTAAAGATTTACTGAAAAAGGTAGCTAAAAGAGTGTTGAGTTGACAAAATAAACTATGCACATATGGTGAAAGGCATACAATCAACACCAATTTATTTCCTATGTGCCATGAATCCATCTATGGATGGCAATGGGGCAGGCCGAGGCGGGTTGACCTTAATCCGCAAATTTTTTAAATCGTCTGTCTCGCCCCGTATGATATTTTTTTCATTTTCAACTCATTCCGTCCCGCCCCATCCTGCATATATCTGCCAGCATAAATCGGCCCTGTATAAATTTTAAAGTTCTTTCATTTTTTAATTGAATTTAATTTTTTTTGCTAATAAACGTCTCAACAACTAATTAACTATATTTAGTTGATATTTTAACAATTATTTCTTAATCGTTAATTAAGAGTTTCTAATTAACATTTTAACAACTAACAAATTACCAAACATGTCTAGTTTAAATTTTAGAAAAAAAATAAAATCAATGTCAATGTTTAATATAAAAAGTTTATATCTTTAATTTTTACTAATTAGAAAAATTTTATTTCTTTGAATTCCTATTTGGTGCTTTTTAAACCTGCAAGCCTCCCTGCCCCGCATTAGTTTAAAAAATACCTACTTCAACCCGTCTCCCATAGCTTTAATCCGCCCCTTCCACATAGCTCTAAACTCGCCCCATACCCGCCTCGCCCCATTACCATCCCTAAATCCATCAAAAAAGGGTGCCAGATCAGCTACATAAATTATTTGCCAAATCTTTTTGGAGACACATTGGAGGAGTTAAAGAAAAACATTGAATTACATGGAATAAATTATATTTTTCCTAATGTAAAGATGGAGTGAGATTCAAATCTTTACATGATATTTTAAATGCATTTTTTACTAAATTATGGTGAATTTTCAGAAAATTAACTAATTCTTTATTGAGTGCATTTATGTGGAATAAGTATTGCAAGAAATGACATCCTATTATGACTACTGTTAATGGAGGTTCTCATATGTGAAAAATTTGGTTCAAATCAGGGAGGATGTAGATAACAATATTTGGTGGCAAATCAAATCGGGTGAAGCTAGTTGCTAGTATAATAATTGGATAAAATGAGAAGCATTGTATTATATAAAAGAGGACAGAGTAAGAGATGAACAGTTGAAAGTTAAGGATTTCGTTGTGGATGGTCAATGAGACGGAAACAAACTAAAGGGGTATATTTGAGAAGAGATGACTGAATATCTAGTCAATAACATCTACCTTGTCATGAATTATGAAGAATCAAATAAAGTAAGTAGTCCAATGGTTGTTTTTCAGTTAAATCAGTCTGAAATTTATTGAGAAAGAAAAAACCTAAAGAGGAAGATGTTGATTTGATATGGTCTAAAAATAGTCCTTTCAAAATTAACTTTTTGCTATGAAGGGCTTGGAGAGGAAGAATTACCATTGATAACAATTTGCAGAGAATGAGAACTAACATTGTATACAGATATTGGTATTGTGAAACACAACAAATGAAGGTCATATCTCACTTGTTTCTAACAACTTTCAAAATCCAAAAGTTATAAAAGTATTTTGCTTCATCTGTAGATTTGAAGATGAAGGGCAGAATCTATTACAAATCATTAAAATGTGGTGGTTTGAGAAGGCTCCTAATATGCTTCAAAATGTGTCAAAGGTATTCCAACATTGATTATGTGGAGTTTGTGGAAAAGAAGAAATCATATCAAGCATGGAGGGCAAGTTAATTTTGAAGGACTAGTTCAATAAGTCACAAAAAAATATATAGCTTATTATTTTGTCAAATTATACAAGAATTAAAGTACTAGAGAGAACTTGACCTGAAATGGTAAATATTCTAAGAAATTACAAGTCTAACATTTATTATTATATAGTTCAATAAAAACAGTTAGAGAGAGGATGCATTAAGTACAATACCGATGGAGTAAGTAAAGAAAATTCAAGGAAAAGTGCATTGATTTCTGCTTCGGAGATAATAAAGATGACCTAATATATACATAAGTAAAGGAGATTGGAGTAGCCACGAATACAAACGTAAAAGCAGAAGCTAGAGCAATTCAATCTATACTCAAGTTTAGAACAAGGAAGAAATGACAAGGTCTAGTGATAAAAACAGACTCAATGACTTTGAAAAATATCATTTAGGAGACCGAGAGAATGCCATAGGAGATAAAAAAGTATAATGGAGAATATTTTGGAAGAACTATAGCAACAAGAAGTAACTATACAACATATATGTTGGGGAAACAACGACGACACACAAAACGGAAGCGCAATAAATCTTTTCCCCAAATAAACAAAATGAATCACAAA
>JAOTQJ010000049.1:790761-803465 GCA_025642045.1 Solanum sejunctum | reverse complement strand
TCTTTAACACTACTCCTCAAAATTCAAGCTTAGGGTCTAGCACTAACATGTGCATCTATCACACACCTCTCTAATGCCAACTTATAACTACTAGGTAAAACTTTAGGGAACAAAATTCCACTAGAATCTCGTGGTGAATATTCAATCAATACATCCCTTCCTCATAACTCAGTACCACTCACAGATTCAACCATATCTCCTTATCTGACTAAGCTCATAACTCGATGAGTCTCATGAACTTTCACTTAAAAATCATAAGCCTAAATTAGATCTATCACATTTAAAACTCTCTTTTTCCCCTATTCAACATCTGCACTTCACTCTCAATAATATGAATAATACAACACATCAACATAAACTTCATTCTAGTTTGAGCACGCTCTATTACATTCTAACAATAACTCTTCCTCTATATCTCATCATGAAAATAAAGGGGTACTTACTACTCTTTCGCCACAACTTATGGAAATCAACTCATCACCCCATTCATACCTAATAGATATGTAACTCTAACTACAAGCCTCAATCAGCCATCACTCTTGCTATCTCATCCCTTTCTTTCCATTATCATCCTTCTAACTCTAGGGTGATTCGATTTTACTCAAGGCTTATAAGACTTCACTTCTCACTCTTAGGTGGTAATATTAAACTCTTTAGAGGTATAAGTCCCTCTCTTATGGGTAACGCTAGAAGCAAGTTTTTAAAAGAGGGGTTGGGTACATCTAGAGCTAACTCAAATGCACAACTTAATGAGTAATAGTGCACTCTTTCTAGTCAATCAACTTTGAACACTAGTTGACTTCCCTCAAACCTGGTGTAGTTTACCATTCTGATTACTTTCTAGCAGAAGATCTCATTTGTAAAAGTTTGAACTACTATCTCCATCGCCTCGTGGATGAGGCATTGTCTAAAGGTTTAGAGCAATGCACGAATCATCGTAGATTTCTTAGGAAGTAGCTCTATTGCACTATTCAGAATCTGAAAAAAGGGAAAACTTTTTCTAAATGTCAATAGTCACTCATTTATAGAAGTGGGGCCTCACCACTATAAATAAGTTCTTATAGACACGGCTTTGTAGATACCCTAGGACACTTGAACTTTGTGCTTTGATACCAAGTTTGTCACATCCTGGAGTGTACCCTTGGAACAAACCATTTAGCCTCACCGTCACCTTATACTCAACAGCGGAAGAAAAATACGTACTCAATAGCGGAAGAAAAATACTCAAGAAAAAAATTTGTAATGTAATTAAAGAAATCAAGTATTTACATAAAAGTTAATTTTGTAAGAGTTGGAAAGGAAACAATACTTAACATCCTCTACTCAATGTCCATGAAGTCTCCACCTCTAATATCTAGATGGTACCACGACAGGCCATGGCTACCCAACTCAAGGAAAACAAAGTACAAACTCAAGCTAGATGATAACAATATGAAAATCATCCGAAAATAAGGAGGTCTCCCCGAACAGTTGAATTTGAATAGATCCTCAATGAAACACCTGTTGTTGACTTCTAATACTTGACTTTACATCATAAAATGATGCAGTCTAAATGGGACATCAGTACGTACAATGTACTAGTATGTAAAATAGCTGAGTGAAACAGAAATGGTACAGTAATATAGAAACAATATCGACTCAAAATAATACTCAATAAGAACATCAAATGTCTATCTAAAGCAAGAAGAAAAAATAGACAAGTGACCCATCAACCAATCAAACCTCATCAATCATCCTAAACTCACTCAACTCAATAGAACTCAACTCAACTCAATGGAACTCAATAGAACTCAACTCGACTCAGAGTACTCAAGGTGGGAACTTTCTAGGAGTTTCTATTATATGACAAATATCACCTATGAGCTAGTGATTGTACAACAATATGTCGTTGTTGCCAGAACCGTTCCATACTTGCAGGTAATGATCAAATCAAATCCATTAGGGATACGACAATCAACAAGTCCTCTATTGTTTCAGGCACTTCCAATCAAGAGGTAACCTCAATGTAATGGTTCTAATCCTCGTCTAGGCTTGGCAACCTATGATCATGCTCACATCACTAGAGCGTATTATTGCATGGACATCCAAGGGGGAATGTTGTAAAATGAATTTTTAAATAAATCTTTTCTTTGTCCACATAATATAATTTGTGGCAGCATAAATATAAATATAATACACATATGTGTAAGATGCATTTACACTAATTTTAGTACATGTTGTAACTTATTTATCGATATATTAGACTTGGTATACAAGGTATATACATGGCAATAAGAAAACCATAAATGACCATGTATACACAAGTATAAATAAATCCCCCTCCCCCGCCCTCTTTTCTTGTAACAAAATGCCTAAGTGAGAAAAGAAAGAAATAAGAGTGAATAAGAAATACCACTACATCTTCTCTTTGTATTCCTTCTTAGTTTTACTATATTCTTTATCGTTTCACAACAAAATGCTAAAAAACATATAGAAAAAATAGAGATTGAAATCTTTATGGTTACTGGAAATACCAAGTGAAAAAGTACAAAAAAATATTAACATAGCTATTCAACATCAAAAAACATATGGAAAAAAGTGTCAAAACATTTAAAATAGTTATTCAACATCAAAAAAACAAAGGAAACATAGTTTTTCTTTAACAGTGTCACATTTTTTTCTGAAAAATGATACTTAAAATTTAGAGACACTGAAATTAAGAAACATTGATCAATCTATAGCTGTCGAGCATAATGAAATGGTCCCCACGCTTGGGTGGATCATTATTTTTACTAACGTAGCCATCGCAAGCCTTATCAGTATCATATTTCTATAGCAGTGCGGCATATCTCCTCCAAAGGTACTCAATATCCAGCGAATGTTTTAGGACGTAGATCCTATCACTAATGTACTCGGTGTATGCTACAACCAATACCTCCACAATCTCTACAGTGAAAAAGTACTACATAACAATGAAAAAACTTTGTGCTTCAAAAAAAATAATATTTTATATTTGATTTATAATGCTTTATTATGATTCGATACTTGATTTATAATGCTTTCTTATGTGTTGATACTTGGTTTATAAAGATTTCTTATGAGTCGATATTTCATTTGCAATGCTTTTGTATGAGTTGATACTTGATTTACAGTGCTTTCATATGAGTTGATACTCGGTTTACAAGATTGATATTTGAGGATTTCCTATGAGTTGTCAGTATAACACATTTTTTGATACTTGAAATTGGAAAACAACAAAAGTTCTAACCCTACTAAAAGTATCAATAGCGAAGTAGTGATTTACTGCATCAAGAACTTATTTACATACGCCTAGTTTTCATGATTAACAACAATATTAACATAGATTTATGTATGGGTTTCACATATTTCCAACAAAAGATCAACCAATTAATGGTTAATTTTAGAAATAAATGAAAAGTTTCAATTTAGGTTTAAAAGACGCACCTTTGGTAGGGATGGGCATTGGGTAATGAGTTTATTATTTTTTCTTTTTTTTTGGATGTGATTTTTGGATCGGAGTTTTCGAAGTTGAGCGCTTCTCTTTGATGACCTGAGCCCCAACTGTCAAGTCGACTTCAATGACATCTTCTTGAGCCCCAACTGTTGGATCTTCCTGCATTGGTTGGGTGTTGTCACTAACGCGGACTTCCTGTGTAAAACCAAGCTGAAAGATAATTGAGCATCCATGAGAGTACTGGTAGTAATTAAAAATAAAAAAAATAAGAAAAAAATCATTCAAACAATGATGGTGAAGAAGACAACCGCTTCGACATACGAGATGTTGACATCTAATTTTTACCCTCCACAGTATAAATTAATCATCGAGCTTTTAATTTTAAAAATATAAAATAATTAGCTTTCAAAAATACAAAAAATTATTTTCTCAAATAAATTTTATATTTTATTTTAGAAGTTATTATTTTTAATTATTTCATGTTCAATTTTGCTATCTAACAACATTTGTTTATAAAACAAAGTCAACTAACTTACCAAACATTCATTTCACGGAAAAAAAAAAAAAGAATCACAAGAAATTAAGCTAAATGAGTAAACAAGATTAGAACTTGACTGAATGCTAATTCAACCTAAACTTTAGAGTGAGGAACACTAAAGAAGAAGCTCACAGCTAAACCAACATCTTGGAGTCAAAACAAATGATGGATGAATGAAATTAGAATGGAAATTGAAGCTGAAATACTTGAAACTTAAGACTCTAAATTTAATGGTCATTTCATCATCATCGCCAAGAGGGTCATTTTATTTTCAAGTTGTCAAGAAGACCATTTCATCATCATCACTAAGAGGGCTATTTCATTGTCATCATCGCCGAGAGGGCCACTTTATTTTCAAGTTGCCAAGAAGGTCATTTCACCATCATTGCCAAGAGGGCAATTTCATCATTATTGCCAAGAGGACCATTTTATTTTCAAGTTGCCAAGAGGGTCATTTCATCATCATCACCAACAGGGCCATTTTATTTTCAAGTTGCCAAGAGAATTGTTTCATCATCATCGCCAAGAAGGGTCATTTCATCATCGTCAAGAGGGCCATTTTATTTTGAAATTACTAAGAGGGTCATTTCATCATCATCGCCGAGAGGGCTATTTCATCATCATCATCACGAGGGGCATTTTATTTTCAAGTCGCAAAGAGGGTCATTCTCATCATCATCGCCAAAAGGGTCATTTATTGTCATCGCCAAGAGGGTCATTTCATCATCTTCAAGAGGGTTATTTCATCGTCATCGCCAAGAGGGCTTCTCTTTTAGTCAATTAATCAAATTTTCAAAGTTAGTCAATATTTTCTAGTTGCCGAATAACTGCGTGTTAGCGACCATTTCGAGTGCGTAAAACCTTCTCGAAGTGAAAATGTGAACTCAAACTCTTTCTTTGGATTTTAAAAGGATTTTTTCTGTGTAAGTCTTTTTAAAATGATTTAATGGTTTCTTGATTTTTCCTAAAAAAGAATTAAGTGGCGACTGTGTTTTAATTTTGAAAATTTGATTTATACTTAAATCAATTGAGCAATAAATCAAATGTTCAAAGTCCGAAGTTATTTTTTGATATAACACGAATAGTACCAAAAAAACTGCTTAAACTTTGAATTTCAAATTAATTGTGCTGGAATGGTAACTGATGAATAATTGACACTGATCAGAAAACTTTTGCTATAAATTAGGTGTAAAAATAGTAAGGAGAAAAATTTAAGCGGGAGAATCTAATTATTTTATTCTAAGTATCTAAAGTTAAGAGAAAGAGTAAAAAAATGTGGGATTCTTATAATTTTTTATATGGTAGGAAATATTAGAGATTTTAATAATATATGTTGTGTAATTCTATATTTTTTCCTTTTTTTAATAAGTAATGGGCTAAGTTATTTTTCATTCTCTTTTAATGAGCAATTGAAATTAGTTAGTGTATTGTTTATTTTAATTAATTCATTTATATGTATTATAATTATTTTATTTATTTTAATTTATGTGATATTGTTTAAATTTTTATTTTAATATATGTGGTATTTTTCAATTTTAAAAGCCAAACAATTTAATTTTGATCATAAATTCTAATATGAAATCTTTAATTTTTTAAAATAAAATTCATATATATTTAAAAACTACGTAAAAAATATTCACTCACAATAATTGATAATTAAGATATTTAAAAGATAAATAAAAAATTTTATAGTCAAAGAAAAACTTATTTTAGCACCAAATTTAAACAGTGACACATAAACTGAAAATAAGAGAGTACTTAATTATTAGTTTGTTTTTTAGAAAAAAATTGCTTAAGTGTAAACATGGACTCTAAAATATCATGTATAAATTTTTCACTTATTTACAATTAAAAATATTTTATAGATCTCTCTTTATACATTCTATGTCTAGCTCGTTTAAAATATTTTTATATTTAATTAATTCTACATATACAAGACTATTGTATTTTGTCAATTTTTATAATTTACTTTATCTTGTTATGCAACTCATTTTTTTCAACTATACTTATATTGACATTTATATTGATGTTGTTTAATAATATTTATTTTTATTTTTATTACACTAAATATGTATTATAATATTAATAATTCACTCAAGAATTTTGTGTTCTTTGCGGAGTATTAATTTGAACAAAAAAAATACATTTAAAACAAAGTAGGACTCGGCAAAGTAAAAATTAAAAAAGTCATAATAATATTTTTTAACAGAAACTCGATAGTTGCAGAGAAATAATGAACAGAAATATTAAAAAGGTATAATAAAGTGGGTTAAAATTTAGATGTTTCATCGTGTCATTTTCATGTATTAACTCGTTTATATTTTGAAGAATAATGTTGCATCCGGCACTGGAGAGGAGTGGATGGTAAGCTAGTCTAAGAACTAACTTGTAATTATTGAGTCAATAATCAATACGTCGACAAAAACTCTATAACACCGAAAACACATCAATCTAAACTTACAAAAACTAAGGGTTGCACGATATAACCCATAAACCTACACTGCCCCCAAAAAATTTAAACAAAAAAGGTGTCATCTGCCTCACGCACTTTGTGTTCATTGGCCGTTATAGCTAATTTTTGTCAAATTCTATCCACATCATTGGAGTCATTTTTTCCCACTAATCAATTGAATATGACCCAGAAAGACCAAATTTTCACCGCCTTCATTTTTCCATAACTTGTCTATTAACAGAGAAAAGATTTTAGCAGTCCAATGCGCATGGATAAGTGGGAGTAGAGAGGGGAGAGGTGCCATAAGCTCATAGTCTTTACTTCATCTACCAGTGGTTTTCTTCAATATTCTATTCTTTAAAATAGGAGAGATCTTGATAGTGGAACAGTTTCTCTAAAAAAAAATTCCCTTTAGGCTTTTAACCACACCTCTAATAATACAAGTTTTATGACCCATATTTGATCTCTCAATCTAAAAATATTAAACAAGTATAAGACGGTGTATATATACAAAGCCAAAACAATCAAGAATTTCGTCTGCCTTTACAAGGCAACAAAATTGGTAAGGATTAGCAGTAGAAATAAATATCTTACCATCGGTGAGCCATAGCAAGTAATTCTAATGACTTAGAGTTGCATCCAAAATATCCCTCCTACATATAAACAGTGGGATTAGAGATTAAACAGATATCTAAGATCTTCTACAGTTAGCCGACTAGCTGTGCCTCCACTTTGATCTTCACCAAAAGCAGATGCAACCATATTCCTCTTGTCCTCCTGAAATTACAAGTCCAAAGATTAAACTACCATCAACACATGTGAGTGCATTTAAACTGCATAAGAGGGCCTTAGACCCTAAACCTGGAGAGCTATTATTCGATCTTCAACTGTGTCTTTGACAGTTAAACGAGACACGGTGACTGCACGAGTTTGTCCTATTCTGTGAGCTCGATCAATAGCCTGATCTTCAGTGGTTGGATTCCACCAAAGATCCAGAAGAATTACATGAGAAGCTGCCACCATATTTAGGCCAAGATTTCCCGCTTTTAGTGACATCAACATGACAGTCACCTGCAAAAGAGCAAATTCTTGAATTCAGAAAATCAATAAGGTCCAAGAGAAAGAAATGGTTAGATGGGAAAATCCAGAGTATGCAATTCAGAACTTCAAAACAAAACACTGCCTTGCAGCACTGGTACCAATGTAGTGCTAAAGGAGTGACAAAATAAAGTCTTTAGTCCACCTCACTCTGTCAAGTGTATCATGAAGCCATACAGTAATTAGTAAACTAGGTGTGCACGGTGCTAGAAAAAGGTACTCCTAGTCAGTGTGAAAAGCAAACAAGAAAAAGTTCATTTGAACTCTTAGAACCCTTGGAATGAGTTGATTGAATGCATGATAAGGGTATTGCAGAAAAAAGATATAAACATAATTTCCTTCAAAAAGAACACATGTATGAACATTAGGGGTGGGCATATAACCGGAAAATTGAACCAAAAATTTCACTTTTTTGTTCTTGGTTTTTACATTTATTCAGTCCATTCATTATCAACTTATTTCTAACTTTGGTTTTTCAGTTCAATTGTCAGTTTCAATGATTTATTATTTGAGTATTCTGGTAAACTGAGAAACCGAAATTATAAAATTCAGTTCTGAACCCCTTTAGGTAGTTATGTTATTACCCAATTGCAAATTGCCCCAATATTTGAAGCCCAAACCTTTCCACTGAAAGGTCCAATACCCAGGACAGTAGGGCTTCTTCAGTTTATCAATTCCAACTTTACATCATTGCTGACTTGCTCACTGCTGTTATTTTACCTTGCAGCACTGCTCACTGATGCTGGGCTGTCACATGCCACCAACCATTGCCCTTGTCATCACTGACTACCTTCGTCCTCTGCTCATGCAAGTCTCCAGTTTTTGTGCTGGATTGGACTGTGGTTCATTTGCAAGCTGCTGTCCTCCACTCTTTGAGCTTACTCCTTCGCCTCTGTGAAGATGTATGCCGACTATCTTTCACTTTGTATATTGAAATGTGCAATGTACAAAGAAGGTAGATTCAGTACTTGATACCAAAAAATCGCTACATCTTCCATTTAATATTTACAGGCTTCATTCTTTTAATTCATCTATAGTGGTGTGATCTTTTCTCCACACTTCTCTCTGTTAATGTTGTTGAACTGCATTTTCAGATATAGAAATTAGAAATAGAGTCAAACTGAAAAACTAAAACCCAGGTTTTTGGGTAATTGTGTGCCATTGCATTATTTAAAGCTTCACATAGGTGTATGTCACGTGTTTGGACTTGTTGGCCCGCTCGGGTTGGGACCAGAAGGACTCAGGGGTGTTATGGCATTATCGGAACCTTCTTTAAAATAGTAGTTTTTCTGATACTGATGCCTTCTCCATGATCACAAGGGCATCAGTCGCAAACATGAAGCACTGGGGTTACAGGGTCAATTTTCATTTTGTTTGACACTGCACAACAGTCACATAGGACTCAACCCTCTCTTTACCTCACAGTTTTGGCTAACAACAACAACAACATTACCCCAATGCCTCAAAGGCTCACGCCCATTGCAGGGTAAGGGGGGGTCGGATGTACCCAGCCTGACCCCTATGTTTAAAAACATAGCGCGACTGTTTTGGCTAAACTTTACAATATTTCAGCATATAGTACACACACAACTTTTTATCAATGTGTACACAAAGAACTCAATAATACAGCCTACGAAAAGATAAGCCAAGTCGGAAATAGTCTCTCTACCCCAAGAAGTCTCTACTGCATAAAACTAGGGGTAAGGTCTGTGCACGCCCTACCCTTTCCGGACCCCCACTTGTGGGATTATACTAGATAGATGGCGGTGGTTGTGTCCCCAATGCCTTCTAAGTTTTTTGCACCAACATCTGTGTGCGCATGCCTGCCTTCGTCACAGACCCAACTCTCCCAGAGCTTCCCCGTGTCTGTCTACCTTGCCATGCCATGCCCATGCCCATGCCATAGTCTTGTCGTTGTCATGTCTTGGCACCTAGGCCACATGCCAGTCCCCCATCCCATGCCAACTCGCACAAGTCTGTGTCAAGGAGCTTTGCCCCCTCAAGGCACTCATGAGGGTTCAAAATATGCCTAGACATTCTTCAAAAGATGCCAACATAAGCTTATGCCAAGGTCCATGTAAATTCATTGTCAAAACCGTGCCACGTCCGATAAATCAACCCGAGGAGCTAACATACTCCCTCAATAGATGAGCTTGTTGCCCTCACTGAGGCAGAATCGAGCTACACTTGAATTTAATCCTTTAACTGCCCATGAGATGCCCCTCTCCCAAGTTTCAAGACATACAGGTTTTCCTTTCCAGTGAACCAAAAATTTGTCTGCCTGCTCAACATACGATGGTCCAAAATCTTCTGCGGAGCGCTCAAATTGCTTGCACACCACAGATGGAGCTCGTTTGGGCACAGCTTCGGAAAACTCACACCGAAAGTTGCGTGAATTTAGAAGCGTTCTGATAGATCAAGCCCATACACTACTTCACCAACCTTCTTCACACCTTTAAACAGCCCGTCATACTTCAGAATCAGCCCATGATGACATGCCTTGTTGCTGATTTTCTTCCAAATTTGTATGCCTTGTCACAATATTTAACTCCAAAGCACACCTGTTCCTGTCAACATACTAATTCATCTGCTTTCCTTAGATGTCTTACGCTTCGGCCAGCAATTCTTGCTTGTCACGCACATACGGGAAACAAGCAGGACACTTTGCCTCCTGTTCTCTGCTTGGCAATTTCCAGTGGTGTGTCTAGTTATCTCCCAGAGACTCTTCCAAAGGGGCTCTTTTTTGTTACAAAAGATCTGTGCAAGTAATGACAAACCTATGCATTGTCTAGAAGATCAACCCAATTCCTTTGAGTTACCATCACATATTGCCTCAAGTATCACCCCTACAAATGATTTGGTGGATGATTTGTCGTGAGAATTTCAAATCAGTCCCCATATTTTAAACAAAGCAGTCCAAAACCAGCCTGTGAATCCTGCATCTCCGTCACTCACAATATTTGGTCTAGTGAAATGTTTCACCACATGCTTATAACACCGCAACTTCTTCAAAAGGACAAAGGTTTGGACCAACAATGAAAAGCTCATACTTCGAGAATCTGTCAACCACCACCATAATTGATGCCATTTCTATTCAAATTCAAAAATACTCCTGGGCATATTCTCCAAGAGTATGACCTAACCTATCTCCCTTTACCATTCTCTCTCCAGTGGTCCTTCTGATCACCAGAATCAACCCCTATCGTCTCTCTCTCTCTCTCCTGATACCCATTTCTTCTTTGATCCTCGACTTCTCCTCTTTTGATACCCATTTTCTCCTTTGCTCTAATAGAAGAAGACACCATCAGGTTTCTGATCACCGGAAATCAACCCCCCCTCTCTCTCTCCTCTGATACCCTTTTCTCCTTTGATCCTTGTCTTCTCCTCTCTCTCCTGATAACCATTTTCTCCTTTGAACTGATGGAAGAAGAAACCATCGGGTTTCAAGTCTTGATGTCTCAAGAACTTCAGGTACATTGGGAGACTTGTGCAAATGGATGAAAAGGAGTAGGAACCTAAGTTGCTCGGACTCTTCACTTTTGGCACCGCACCCGTGTCGACACGACATGGCTGTGGGTGTAGGAGTCCAATGAACCATCTATTTTTGTCTCCACCCAACACATAAATGTCTGCCACCCTCCCCCCCCCCCCCCCCCCCCCCCCCCCCCCGCATTGTAGCAACTTTCTAACCGTTTCCCTCTTACTATCCCCATTTAGCCCACTTACATTCTGTGAGAAATATTGGAGAAGATTATATTGTTGTCTCTACATTATTACATTGAGACCCTATTTGTAGATACTGTATTAGACTCCTTTTCTAATTTGGATACTAATATACAATCCTTTCCAAGTAGGATACTAATATACAATCCTTTCCAAGTAGGATACTATATACCATTCCTAATCCTATTCCTACACTAAGTAGGATTGTCGATATTATTTTTGTCCCTATTCCTATTCTAACACTCCCCCTCAAGCTGGTGCATACAAATCATATATACCTAGCTTGTTACAAATATAATTAATACGACTATCGATGAAGAGCTTGGTAAGATATCTGCAAGTTGATCACTCGACTTCACAAAATTGACAATCAATCTCAAAGTGTTTAGTTTTCTCAAGAAAGACTAATTTGATGCATAATGTCAGTCAATATCAATGTGCTTGGTATTCTCATCAAATACTGAATTTGATGATCGATAAGACATAGAGTGATAGATTCCTAAAGTACAGTGTTGAATTTTCCAGGCCAAGCTTAAGAAGATTGTTTCAGATCATAGAGTTACCTGCATAATTGACATACAAGTCTGCCTGACTCGCCCCAAGCAACAAAACTAGGTAGTTTCTCTATATAGACTTTTTGAGACCGTCACAAAAAACATATTCTTAATGTCCAATTAGTAAAAAATCCAATAGAGAATCGCCCATAGATAAAAAAGGAACATATGCTATATTGGCCACGGGAGAAAGAACATCACTCTAATCCAGCCCAAATATCTGAGTATATCCTTTTTTTTTTCTTTGCAAAGTAATCTAAAACAGAAAACAGAAAGAAAAAATTGTAGAAAAACTCAGATATGTCGGAGACAATGCAATGGTCATTGAAAAGTGATCGAATTCTGGTATAAAATATACGGATAGTCTAAAAGTCAAAAGATGAGTAGACATTAAACAATAAAGTCACCATAAAATTGGCTGGAACACATTCATCGTTGGATTATTAGATTTGATGGATGAAAGTGGTGGCATGATGGCACTACCCTACTAAGAAAGAGAATTATATGGATAGGGTAGGAATGATGGCACAACCCTATAGGAAAATAGAAATTATAGGTAGGATCATATTGAAAGCACGAACCTATTGAAAAAAAAATAGTATGGATAGGGCCAGAATGATGGCATGACCCAACACAACTAAGAAAGTAGTCATTGAAAAGATGATACATGCTACGCAAATTGAATATGAAAAAGTAGTCACCGAAAAGATAGCATGGTGCTACACAAATCGAATATGAGAAAGTAGTCATCGAAAAGATGCACGGTGTTACGCAAATTAGATATGAGAAAATAGTCACCAGAAAGATAAATAGTGGCCTTAATTTTTTTATTTTTGTGTGTGTGAGTGTGTGTGGGGGGGGGGGGGGCTATCATAACCATTGGCC
>JAOTQJ010000049.1:775432-790661 GCA_025642045.1 Solanum sejunctum | reverse complement strand
ATAGAAATCATATAGGTAGGATCCTATTGACGGCATGACACTACTGGAAAAGAGAAATTGTATGGATAGGGGTCTGAATGATGGTACGACCCTATTCAAATTGGATTTGATGAGTCACCGAAAAAATAAGTGGAACTACGCAAGTCAAATCTGAGCCACCAAAAAGACACAATGCTATGCAACTCAGATATGAGAAAGTAAGATATGAGAAAGTAGTTTGAAAAATTCATGGTACTACACAAATTGAATATGAGAAGTAGTCTGGAGAGATGCACGGTGCTACACAAATCGAATATGAGAAAGTAGTCATCGAAAAGATGGCACGGTGCTATACATGATAAATATGAAAAAGTAGTTACCTAAAAGATGGCACTCAAAAGATGGCACGGTGTTACACAAATTAGATATATAAAAAATAGTCATCGGAATGATGGCACGGTGCTACACAAATAGTGACAAATGTGGAATTGACACAAAACAACCTTAGAAAGTCACCGAAAATTGACGCACAGTGACCTAATCTTTTTTTTGCTAACATAATCATTGGCCAGACGGACGACATATATGGGTTATAGTCGCCCGCCGACAGCGGAAGCTCTTTGATTTTCTACCAAGATCGTAGAAGCTTTGATACCATGTGAGAAATATTGGAGAAGATTATTGAATTGTTGTCTCTATATTATTAGATTGAGACCCTATTTATAGATACTATAATAGACTCCTTGTCCAACAAAGATACTAAATACAATCCTTTTCCAAGTCGGATTGTATATACTATTCCTATTCCTATTCTAAGTAGGATTGTGGATAATATTCTTGTTCCTATTCCTATTCTAACACATTTCATGTGACCAACTAGACTTTCATTAGTTACTCAGGGATAGAATTCTCCCACTGTAACTTGATTCTCCTCCTTTGAAGTTTACATCAAAAAGCAAGTTCCTCACTTCTTTGGGGATTGTGCTTTTGTAACAAGTTCCTCACCTCTTTGGGGACTGTGCTCTTTGTAACTTTAGTCACTGCCTTTGGGCAGTTCCCATGATCTTCTCCCCTTTTATCCAATATTGACAATAATAAAAAGGCTTCCTTCTGACAGCCTTTGAAGTCCACTCCAAATTGTTCACCAAGTTTGAAGATATTTCCTGTATCCATGCAGTGGCATTAGCTGCATAATCTTCTTCAACTCTATTGTCAACTTGTAAAGGCTCTGATTCTGCAAACATGACCAACAGAGAATCTGAAAAATCAATCTTTGCAGCATCATCATGGATCAAACTGGTCTCCTATCGTGCTCTTGGCCCCCATATTTTTGTATGGTATATTGCTGTTGTTCCCTTTGTTCCTTAACACCTGTGTCTTCAATTTCTGTTCTTTCTCACTTAGCTCCGCCTCCACTTTCAAAAAGAACAAAATTCTCATGAACTTCTTTTCATTGAGATGTGATAAGTTCTGTGAAAGACTCAAAAAGAAGCCTTTTGTTTTGGTTTGGGCTTAGGTGAATTAAATCTGCATCAGCCCTAATGCATAAGGTATTGGCCTGTTTGATTGAAAGCCCAATACTTATAAGCCCACAAAGACAACTGTCTCTTGAAACCATTGCATCTATTGACAGTCGTACTCCACTGGTCCCCACTTCACTATTCAAATTTTGGTTAGCCCCATATCCTCCACATGCTTGTCTTTACCCATAAGTACTACTTCATTGTAAGTATAAAAAGAAGAGATACCTTTCCCTACTTTTTCCTTACCTTTTCCATGAAAAGGTTTCTGCAAACCTGCAGAGGTCTGAAAAGACCTGTCTATTTCGCAGCTAGACCCCATTTCCTCCTCCTCTGATTCTCTCTTTTCGTAAGATGCAGGTTCTTCACACCAGATTGGAAGTGAGGTGGTCAGGTTTTCATCTAAGACTTCAATGAAAGATTGGATTTATTCCCTGGGCTCTTTCACTCTAATTCTTGTCCACCTCAGGTGATTTTTGAGTTCTATTTCCTCCTCATTTTCCAGCCAACAGCCACACTGCTCCCCAATTTTCCACATGTCTTCTCATCCCAAAGATGTAGAGGAAGGCCAGAAACCCTAATCCAGAACCAGTCGTACTTGATGGATTTCGATATTGCACTAGCAGTTGGATTCCACAACTCGAATTTCAGAGCTTGTCCTTTTCTCTTCCATTCTCCCATAAGATATGTTCAGCTTCCCTTCTTGATGGGAATTCAAAGAGGAATTGGAAGCCATTCATGTCGAAAACTTCAAGGTTTTGAACCCCCTTCCAAGTCTGAGATGCCCATCTCCTGACGTCGTTGCGAGTGGCCTCCAGTGAATATGCTGACCAGGCATCTTTCCAAGAGAGTATTCTCCTGACATGGAGTCTTCATTGACTCAATCCCACTTTGTACTTTTCCTTGGGTCCATTTGTTACAGGGGATGGCTACTTTGTAGTTACCTTTGCTAGTGAACATATTCATTTTAATATTTCCTTCTCTAATAGAGGCCTCCCATGTTCTTGAGACTTTATTAATGAAATCTTCGATTCTACTGGCAAGTTTTCCCCATCCTTCATTAAATTGGTTCTGTGGGATAATGATTACTGATCTGTTCTGACCTGTAACTGCAATAATTGAGATGTAGCGATCATATTCATTAAACTTTTGTGAGCTATAAATATGGGTGGCTATGTCTTTGCATCTCCAAGATTTAAAATTCTTCCACATGTTTTTTTATGCCTCAAAGTAGCCTTCTACATAGCCACAACATCACTCCCCTTCCTATTGTCATCCTTCTCAGTAAGAATCTGGAGCTCTTCACCCAATCATACCACCAGCCAATTTTGCTGGTTTGCAGTAATGTCATGAGGTTTACCCCCCATGTTGAAAAAAATATGATCCTCCATAATAAGGAGGGAAGAAGACAAGAAAGACAGAGTAGAGAGATCTACAATGGTAGGAGAGCCTGTATGGAATGTTCCTGAGAGCATTTGTTTTTTCGAAAAATAGGAGAGCAACTATTTCCCAAAAAAAGAGGGTTTTGGATTTTCATTAATAAAACATGTCACTTCTCACATGAGCCCCTGTATCTCCTCTGAAAGGTAGAAACCTTTCACCTGACGCTCAGATGGATGTTTTCTTCTTGAATTTGAAGGGAACTGCCACAAACTTTCTGGAGAGTTCTGCGAACTGGAAAGCAGCAATCGAGAAACAAAATTCTAGTCTTCCTCCTTTTCTAAATCATGTGGAGGCTGGTAAAGAAAGTGGGGACAAAGGAAAAGAGAAGGATGCAGATGATATAACCATGGTTGAAGAAGAAATCAACAAGGGGATCCTTACATGTGCAGAGGATTCGAATATGCAACTGCTACAAGTGCATGATCCAGTTTCGATTGACATGCAAATCCGAACTTTCAAGAGGATGAAATAGAGGCATCACATTGGGTAAATTCCAATATACTGGAACCTAGTAACATTTATGGTGCTGCTTTTGAAGACAGTGAAAAGGAAGCTTTATCTTTGCTTATCAAATTGGATGAAAGGAAGAAATCTATGACGAAGGCAGTCGGGAACAGTATAGTGAAAACCCCAAGAAGTATGGGGATTGGGAAAAACGAGCTGAAAAGGTCGTGTCATCTTTCTTTCATTTTTCTCAATTGGATATTTCGTTTTTGAATTTTGCAATCAGATCTTAATGAGGAATTGGAACAGGTCAGGAACAGGGGGAAGGTTCAAAGTCTAACTTACCAATGAAAGTAAAGTTAGTGAACTGGAATGTGAGGGGACTTAATGGGTCAGCTAAAAGAAACCTTGTTAAGAGTTTAATGTTAAATTGGAAAGCTGATATCTACTGTTTTCAAGAGACAAAACTGGAAAAAGAAGTGGAAGGAATGGCTAAACAACTGTAGGCTTGTAGATGGGTGAAATGTGTTTATCTAAAAGCACAAGGAAGCTGGGGGGAATAATGCTTTTACGGGACACCAGAGCATGGAAAGGGGAGTTAGTTGAAGAGGGATCATATTCAATCTCATACAAGTTTGAAGCTGTACAAGACACCTTTTCCTGGTACCTTACTGGAGTGTATGCACCCCAGATCACATTAAATAAACTTGATTGTTGGCAAGAGATAGCAGCTGTTAGAGGCCTGATGGAAGGCCCCTGGATAGTATGCGGGAACTTTAACACCAATAGATTTATGGTGGAAAAGAGAAATTGCTCAAGAATTACTAACATAATGAGAGATTTCTCTGAATGGATTGAAGACATGCGTTTACATGACCACCATTTGATTCAGGGGTATTAATCACAGCAGTGCAGCAAGACTTGATAGATCTCTTTTCTCCATGGGGTGGGAGGAAGCTTTTAGAGACTAAGACAACGAATACTCCCTAGAGCCAATTCCAATCATTCCCCAATTTCTTTGGAGTGTGGAAATTGGAACCCTAAGAAAAGGTATTTTAAATTCGAGAACTGGTGGCTAGGGGTGGATGGTTTCACAGAATTGATACAGAAGTGGCGGAATGAGTTCGAGGTACAATGCTGCCCATATTTTAAGTTAGGTGGAATGAGTTCGAGGAACAAGGCTGCCCAGATTTTAAGTTAGGCAGTAACTTAAAAATGTTAAGAGCAAGCTTAAGGATGGAGTAGAACAAGTTTTGG
This sequence comes from Solanum sejunctum, assembly GCA_025642045.1. Classification (NCBI taxonomy): domain Eukaryota; kingdom Viridiplantae; phylum Streptophyta; class Magnoliopsida; order Solanales; family Solanaceae; genus Solanum; species Solanum sejunctum. Next base: position 786,018 of record JAOTQJ010000049.1, on the reverse strand, counting down.
GGAACTGACAAATAAGAAGAACAACCTCCTGAATGAATTAGCTAAGTTAGATCAGACTCAGGACAACAGAGAACTTAATGTAGATGAGCTGATGATCAGGCAAAAATTATAGTCGAACTCGAGGAATTGGCCAAAGATGAGGAGGCAAGCTGGAGACAGAAATCAAGAGTTTCGTGGCTTCAACAGGGGATAAAAATACTAAATTTTTCCAGAGAATGGCCACTACTCATAAGAGGGGTTCAGTACCATAGACAGACTGAAGGTCGAGAATGAAGTTGTGGTACAAATGCGTGATATTAAACGAACTATGGTGGACTTCTATGTGAAACTATACTCTCAAACAGAAACTTGGAGGCCCTCTGAATTCCCAGATTGTTCCAAAGTCAATGAAGATCAGGGCAACCATTATAGTTGAACTCGAGGAATTGGCCAAAGATGAGGAGGCAAGCTGGAGACAGAAATCAAGAGTTTCGTGGCTTCAACAGGGGATAGAATACTAAATTTTTCCAGAGAATGACCACTGCTCATAAGAGGGGTACAACACCATAGACAGATTGAAAGTCGAGAATGAAGTAGTGGTACAAATGCGAGAGATTAAACGAACTACGGTGGATTTCTATGTGAAATTATACTCTCAAACAGAAACTTGGAGGCCCTCCTTTGAATTCCCAGATTGTCTCAAAGTCTATGATGACGAAAGTGAATGGTTGCAAAGACCCTTTTCAGAGGCAGAGGTCCTCAAAATTATTAGTATTTGTGCTGTGGAGAAGGCACCCGGCCCAGATGGCTTCAAATGGGTTACTTTAAAGAGTGTGGGGACTTCTCAAAGAAGATATAATGTTCACGGTTCAAAATTTCATCAGACTGAGGTTTTAGAGAAGTCCTTTAATGGTACTTTCATTGCTTCGATTCCTAAGAAGAATGGTGCCGAAGAATTAAAAGATTTTAGACCTATAAGTCTTATAGGTGGGGTATACAAGATCATATCCAAGCTTATAACAGAGAGACTGAAATCAGTGATAGGGAAGTTGGCTGTTGTGCACCAAATGGCGTTTCTCAAAGGAAGACAAATTATGGATGTTGTAGTACTGGCTAATGAATTAGTTGATAATCGAATCAAATCAAAGAGGCCAGAGATCCTATGTAAGTTGGATACTGAAAAGGCCTATGATCATGTCAACTGGGAGTTCTTGCTGAAAAATCTCAAACACGTGGGTTTTGGAAACAAATGGATTAATTGGATAAGATTTTGCATTTCTACTATAAAATTCTCTGTTTTGATCAATGGAGCCCCGAAGGTTCTTTCCAATCTCAGAGAGGTGTTAGACAAGGTGATGCCATGTCACCTTTTCTATTTTTGTTAGCCATGCTGGGACTTAATCGTATGATTAAAGTTGTTCAGTCTAATGATTGGATAAGAGGTTTCGGTTCTCAATCAAATGGTACCGAAGGAACGGGAATATCCCATCTATTGTACGCCGATGACTCCCTAGTTTTATATGAAGCTGAAGTGGATCAGATCAGACATCTCAGAGCCATTCTTACCATCTTTGAAGCTGTGTCAGGATTCCATGTTACTGGTACAAGCATTTCCTAGACCCAGCTAATGATGTACCAAATTAGTTGTCTCTGGCAGCCAACATTGGATGCCAGGTGGGTGCCTTGCCTACGATCTACTTGGGGATGTCTTTGGGAGCCAAAAGCCTCTCTACAGAGATCTGGAATAGAGTTGTAGAAAGATGTGATTAAAAACTATCAAGCTGGAAATTTCAGTACCTATCTTTAAGTGGTAGACTGACTCTTATTAATTCTGTATTGGATGCTTTACCTATATATATGATGTCTATTTTCCCTTTTACCCATAGGGATTGCAAAAGAGATTGATAGATTGAAAAGAAATTTTCGCTGGCAAGGTAATAAGGAGAATAAAAGCATTAATCTAGTTAATTGGGATGCTCTCACTTTAAGCAAGAAAGATGGTGGTTTGGGTATAAAGAAATTGAGACTACCCAAGAGAAGTTTGTTACAAAAATGGCTATGGAGGTTCAACAATGAGGACACGGCACTTTGGAAGGTTCTAATCTCCCAGAAATATCGGTTGCTAAATCAGTAGACAACGTACGAAGTCAACAGTCCATATGGTTGTAGTGTTTGGAGATCTATTCGAAACCAGTGGCAGAATTTTGCTGTAATGTGGAGATTATTGTGAGCAATGGTATGAAGATAGATTTATGGGCTGATCATTGGATTGGGCAGAACATTACCGTTCATGTCCTTTGTTCAATAAGTCTACAACAGCATGACATGATCAATCAATTGTGGAGTCCACAAGGTTGGGATCTGATTTTTAGAAGAGCTTTAAAAGATTGGGCAATTGAGAGTTTTATCAAAATGTTGCAGTTATTACTATGTCAACATGCAGTAGGGCAAGATGAAGATAAGATGATATGGAGGAATCAAGGATGAAATCTTTAAAGGAAAACTCAGTTTTAATGGCATTAATAGTACGGGAGTTGAGGAAAGTATATTTGAAACACCAAGGCATCAAAGAAAGTAGCTCTAAAAAAACAAAAATAGGAAAGGAGAACCTAGTGTGAAGTGCAGATGTAATCTGATCAGCAAATGATCTCAGAAAGCGAAAATATTTTGGAAGTTAATGGTTGTGCTGCTTGTGCAAGGAGTTTGGAAATAGATCACCTGCTATTCTTTGCAGCATCAAAGCTATTTATGGACCATGAACACTGAACAAAGTTTGTAGAGTTTAAAGGGTTCAAATGATAGGCAAGTAAAGTAAGGGGTAACTTGGAGGACCAGATTACTTCATCTTTGGCTTATTTGGGTAGAAATAAAAGTAGTGTGTTCAATAATAGCCACATGATGTTAGGAGTATTACACATCTTCCTTAATTTATTTCTCTATGTTGCAATTAATTTATTTCTCTACTTTGCAAAGAAGATGACTCCCTTTGTATAAATAACTGAGATAACTTGATAGGAGATTGGTTGAAAATTAAATCCATCACGTATAGTTTTACATACACCTTGGACTGATATTGATGAAATTATTGTTATATCAAAAGAAAAAACAGCAGGAATTTTGAAATATTTAAGAGATATTACTGCACAACAAGCAAGCATACAAGAATTTGCCAACCTCAGGATTTGTGTTGAACTCTTTGACAGCTCGGTCTCTAGCAGCAAGAGACATTGTACCATCAAGCCTCTCATACCGAAAGCCAGACTGGTTCAAAGCATGCTCAACCAAGTTCAACATGCCTGTCCACTGAGAGAAGACAATGGCCTTTATTGACCCCTTGGATTGCAATTCTGAATCTCTTTCTCCCATATTTGATGAATCTCCATTGCATTGCACCAAGATATCTGATTCCAGATAGGGATGCTTTGACTTACAACATGACTCAAGAATTTCAATAGCAGTTTTTATTTTAGAAGAACTGTACTCATTTTCCATGATAGATTTCTCATCAAAAACAGACAAGCCGGAAGGATCAACATTTACATCACCTATAACACAATTTTTAAGGGTAGCTTTAGAATATACAGCCTCAGGACCAAGTTGTTCTCTGCATCCAGGTGTGGGACATGTATTAGCTTCCCCAGTTAAATAATCTGATACACACTGATTGCAGAATACATGTCCGCACATGGTAACAACTGCATCTTCAGGCACATCCTGTGGAAATAATAACAGGAGACATCAAAACTAGTATGTACACTATGACATTTGTACTGACAAAGACTGTCATAACTACAGAACAAAATAATGAAAACAAACTGACACACAATAAATATGCTACTAGAGTGTGCATGTTGAAGTGACTTTCAACTGAGCCAAATCAATCAAGATGCGCACACACTATTGCACTTAGCCTTTAGATTTGTTCAGATTTTCCTTTTACATGGTAGTTGGACGTGTTATCCAAAGTAGTTTGGGATTTTATTCCATGCCTATTTAGGACTAGTTTGGGGGATCCGTCTCACTATAAATAGGGGTGTTCTCTTTATTCTTTTGGACAGATTTGTGATGAATAATATTAATGAGTTTTATCTTTGCTCTTTTGAATATGGTTATTTTGGATTTATCCTTCAAAAAACCATGGTAAGTTGAACTCAAAAACTATACTGTCCTTTATCTATAATGAGTCTAAAAAACATCAATAACTGAAACAGTATCATTAGAGTGAATCTGAATACACCAAAAACGCAGAAAAAGGATGAAGTTCAGCTTGACCTTTTGCACATCATTCTAATATTCTCAAACATCTGGAATTTCTCTCCTTCCAAATTGTCCGCCAAATACAAGTAGGGACAAGTCTCCATCTACACATGCTCTTTGCATGTAAATCTGTTCCCTCCCAGCTTTCTAGAGCTTCTGTAATCCTTCCACACAGAGTCCAGGATACATATATGCCTTTAAGGTTTACGAGAATTCTTTTTAGCATCCACATGTTTTTAGTTTAATTTCTTGAATATTTTTTTAACGAAGTTCTTGGATTCCTCACATGATTCTTACCATTAACATTGCCTTGGAGTAGTTAAATTCAGCTTAAGAGCAACAGAAGTACACTCCCAGCCTCGCTGCCTCCGCTTCCCTTTTTTTGAGAAAGGTAACAGTTACTTCTGTATATCCACAGGAACACTACCACAAAGGGAGTAGTGTCCCACAAAAAGTTAGTAGATACAAGAACCCCAACAAAAGACCCTCACAACCAGTCTACACTTGTGCTAATTGCCACAGCATTGTCTACTACTATCTGTTTACACCAAAAAAAAATATAAAGCTGGACAGTCATGTTTTAATCTCTGTATGCATCTCTGCTTCCCAACAAAACATCTCTGATTCCTTTCTAGCCACACTGTCCGCCATATACAAGATGGGACAATTTTCCATCTCTCCTCCTTTCTATTTGCAAATCCATCCCTGTTCCAGCACTTCAAAACCTCTTTAATCCTCCCTGGTCTCACCCATGTGATTTTCCTCATGGTGATATACATCTGCCACAGCTGCTCTGTCCCCTCCTCTTCCCTTTTGTCAGCATCCAAAATCCCTAAAATTACTTTTTGGCCAATCACTCAATTCTTATATTCTCATACTTGTTTTAGGTGTTCTCACATTTTAAACTTTTACTGACTAAACAAAATAATAGAGAATTGAGGCAGCCTGTGTTCGATAAAAAGCAGGCACAAATCTAAAGCTCCAATTTTCAATCATTGAAAAGATGGGGTTTCTTTCTATTGACAACAGAGAAATATCTGAGGGACGATTGTGCTCGAAACTTGGAAGATAATCAGACTGACCCTCTAAGCTTCTCCAATAAAACACCAGGCTTTGGCCTGTAGCAGGGTTTGCACCTGTGGCACAAACCTAACCCATACATCACGTGCTATCTCTTACCAACAACAACAACAACAACATACCCAGTGATATCCCACAAGTGTCTGGGGAGGGAAGATTGTACGCAGACCTTACCGCTACTTCATAGAACATGCTATCTCTTACCACTAGATAAAATCCCTAGGGAAGATGTTGCGTTTGTTTGAGAGTTTGAATGGTCCACTTGCTCTAAATTAATCATTTTCAAGTATAAATGGGGAAAGGGGACATAGAGACGGAGAAAAAGTACAGAGGGGCAATGACCAGCTCGCCTTGATGTCTCAATCCTATATACCTTTGAAGCAATGACAAAAAAAGTAACCATATCTTCTTCAGCAATAAAAGAGAGTTCAAGGTTGAACATGATTGTGACTGTTTCAAACTCAATGAGGCACATAAGGACCAATATTTTACATGAATTCTTCACAAAGTGTTGGGTTTTATCTACTTGAGGTGTCAGATCTGTTCAAGCACCAAAATTTAGCAGTTACTGTAGATGAAATATTATCAAAGATGTACATCTGGATTTGAAGAATTACTTGGAAGTGTTCATCAATGACATTAGCTGCTCAGTGTACCCCAAAAATGTCTCAGTTTACAGTTGCAACAAATGTTGTTAGTTTACATAAATCTACTCAACCAATAGTTAGTAGCAGCATAACACCGTAGTAGATAAGATTGTCATTCCTTTCTCAAACTATTAAGTGAATAAAAATGAAAAAGGTGACCATGACTTAAATTATTCCTTGCAGGGCCTCCAACTAAATCCATGACCATATAATCCATTTTGTACTCAAAGAAGAAGAAGACATCTGTTACAAATCCCACACTGCTATGGCAGTCACTTGGTGCCAATACCGAATAGAAATTAGAGGAAGGGGAAATGGAGAATGCATGTAAGATAGATAAGGGCTATTTCCTAATTTGAGGTGAATCATAATGGCTTCAACTGCTTAAGACTTCTACCTCAACTTGCACTTGTACCCTTGTGAAATAGATCAAGAACAAACTCTAACCATAAGAAGCCAACAAAGATAATAAACAAGGAGAACTTACATCGCATACGGAACACGTTACTAATGAAGTTTCCAATTGTTTCAAGAGATTCTCCACCATTTCCTTTGGCAGCTTCTTTGCCATCTCTGATGAAGCTCTTCCAACAGAATTATAACTCTCCCTTTTGACAAGTTTTGGGTGGTCACAAGCTTGCCGAAGTCGCAGAAGCATCAATAAGATGTTCGCATAGTTTTGCTTCACAGTTCCAGCTGCAGCATATGCCTGCAAGATGAGCACATTTTAATTAAAGAGACACAACTAGAGCTAGTGAAATCAGCTAAACAACAAAACATCAGAAGACTAGTAGAAATCTCAACCTACTCTGGAGGTGAAATTACCAAATTGCTTCAAAATAAGGAAAGGACGAAAAGTTTCGACTTGACAATGGAGTTTTATCTATGTAATAGGATTCTGAAATACAAAGTAACAGCAGTGTACTAAACTTACCATGAGGGTGAGGAAAGGATTCTTTCCTGTCACATTTCCATAACCAGATGGCATCACTTCATATTCCCATATTCTGTTAGATGTCTTCTTTCTTTCTTTTACTGAGCCCCCAGATATGTAGAGCATAACATTTTGACAAGATTGAACCAAATAAATGGATCCAAAATTCCCCAATATGTGTTGGACACAAACATAATGAAGAATACAATTATGTTAATGTACATCTTTTTGCCATTTAATCATCATCATCAACAACAACATACCCAGTGGAATCCTACAATTGGATATCGCCATTTAATCATCAAAGTATATTATAGACTCAACATAAGAGCATATTCACATGTCTAATATCCAATTGCAATAAAATATGGTACTCTATCATCATTCCATTCTTTTTCTGTTTTCTCCGAAGAATGATTTCTGTGAGGGGAAATGGTGATAACCCCATATACAATGGGTACAGGAAAAGAGGGCCCAAAAAACATATAAAAAAGGGCCCAGAAATACCCTTCGTCCATCTTTTGGTCTAAAAATACCCCAAAACCTATTTTTGGGGTCATGACTACCCCTCAAACTAACACCCTAAACCTGATGACTTTGTGATTGGCCACATATATTAGTTAATTAAAAAATAAGGCCACCGATTTTTTAAAACCAACACACACTCCATATTATCCAGCTTCTCAAGCTTAATTTCTTCAGCTTTAAGATGGGAGAATTCCATGGAACAGCACAAACTAGGTGAATTTTTCATGCCCCCACATAATTTATCAGAAGACTGACTTTTTAAATAGATTTGATCATGAAACTTCTCCAGATGATACCAAGGTATTCAAAATATCAAGTAGTATTTGAAAGAAAAAGACATACATTTCTAAAGATATTATCGCTGAAAGTGGAAGCACTCTCTGTCTAGAGGTTGAGACCTTAATTAGGCATGATGAGCAAGGGAAAAGTGAAATGTGAAAGAACAAGTCAAAGTTTTAAGAATGGGTCAGGAGCGATGGATTAAAAAAGTGGGCAAATTTGATTTTTAAATAATAATACATGAGAAAGAACAGGTTGAATTCTATTCTTCATCTTCTTCTCTTTTCATTCTCCATAGCAGTCAACTCTTCTCTGGAAAACTCATATCCAACAGCTAAAACCTCAGGTTCCTCCTAAGAATCCCTGCATTTTGGCTAACACAAAAAGAGGCGAGAGAGAGAGGATGTGCAAGGGGAGCAGAGAGGCGAGGGAAAGATGATAGAGAGAGGAGAGAGGAGAGAGACGAGGGAGATTGCAGAGAGAGGGGAAGAGAGGAGAGAGAAAATAGCAACAAAATCCTAACTATAGCTAGAAATTGTAATTTTTTTTCAAACTATAGTGCTATATTGTAAATCAATTTTATATTTGTTACTTTTATCGTATTTACATACTATCATTTGTTTTTCATTATTAGTCGTTTTCCTTTTTCTTTTCTTTTCCCTTTTCTGCCATATCTAGTATTTTCTGTTTATGGGACTTGATTTTTGGGACGATGGTTTTCTGGAAACCACCTCTTTATCTCTATGATGTAGTCGTAAGGTCTGCATACATTTATCCTCCCCAGACCCCACTTGTGGGATTCCGCTGGGTATGTTGTTGTAACACATGAGACCAATCATATAATAAGCAGCGTGGCAATTTTAAATCGCAAAAAGTCGACAGGTTTAGGGCGAAAGTTTGATGTTATTCTTGAGTCAAAATATATTGGCGGTATGTATAGACCAAAAGGTGGATTTTTATTTTATTTTTTTTATAAAATGGATGGAGGGTATTTTTGGAGCCCTTGCTTTTCTCCCTTTGCTCCTTTTTTATAAAAGGTGTACTTTTCTCCCTTTGCTCCTTTTTTTCACTAAAGCCCTTGCTTTATTTGCACTTTGCGCTTAAAGCCCTAACGGACCTTTGAGCTTTTTGCTTTTGATAACACTGCTTAGAAATGGGGGGACATAGTGCCATCCTCAATCACCAATTGTTACATGTTTGGCTTAAGAAGGTATGAATCAGAAATAGCAACCAGAATTGTAATTAACACCACCTCTTGTAGGCATTCAGCAGTTTAATTATCCCCACTCTTTTATGCCCAAAAATCTGAACAAAACAATTAATTTTGTTACAGGCATGTCCAGTGCATATAGTACTGAAAGTAGCAGCTTTTTCAAAAAGAGTGTGATGGTCAGACAAAACATGCGATAACTATAAACCTATCATGAGATGTAGCTAGTTTCATGTTATAAATGAGGATATTGTACCAAACCACTTCTTTTTCCAGAAGCTCCCCTGGTTTTTATCAATTTGAATATGTTTTTAATTTTCATAGTAGACCATTCTTATGTGTAGTTGGTTTTTACATCTTAAGAAAGAAAGATAGCATGAGAGGTGTAAGACATCCTAAAGACACAGAAATGGATTACGTTTCAAATGGTTAAAATTACACCTTATAGGAGCCTGTTCACCAATCAAAAACTCAAATTGACAAACCACAACTTGAGAACTCAGCTCACATAGCACAACATGTACTGCAACTAGTAACTAACTTATTTATAAAGACTAGGTGAACTAAAAAATGCTCTCAGGCACATCCCTCGAGATACGTCTCTCCCCTTCCTCTTAGGGGAGGGGGAACACCTTTTCCGGCAGCTCTTGAGCCGGGAAAACCTTTATTCCTTCCTTCTCCTGTTACACTCCAGCAACCAGCCAAACGGATAGCAAATTGTATTTTCGGGCAGGGGATAAATCATATGACATGTTGAGAGTTACTCTTCCTCAGAATTCTGGTACGACTGGATAGAAAGGGGTAGGTCATTTAATGGTTTGGCGTCCAAAACCGGTGGTAACAGAGTCAACAGATGGAAAATGAAAGATCACCCTTTCAACTACTTTTGTTCTCAGAAATTTAATAGCACAGGGAGATTCATTAGCATCATAGCAGTCCAGGGTCAACGAAGATCCATCATTATCATTCCAGAGACTGTATTTAATGGGGGTTAGGAGATGCTGGCACAGAAAATTGAAACATTCATTAATAGGAGGGGTCCTCCAAAACAAAAGGAAATTTTACACCAACCAAAGAGAAGCTCAACCTTTGCAGTAACTATTACAAGACACAGATGGCAGACACATAATAGGAATCTGACAATCTCGAACAGCGAAAACAGATGCATCGAGATTGTTGGTTTTTCTGGTCTCTCGGAGAACGATATGCTGAATAGATGTCTAGTGGGCTGCTTCTCTAGTGATTGCTACATTGTCCCCACCATAGCAGAAGTGAGAAGATGGGTGTCAAGCAAATGGAGTAACACAGTTGGTGTCTTGGACATGAATGGGTTTCAATTTCTTTTCGAATTCCCTACTCGACCTTTAGCAGAGCAAGTCATGCTTGGCCAGTGGAGTATGCGGCAAGCTACGCTGGACCTTTCATGGTGGACCCCGACTTCTGGGTGTATAGATGAGAGGATCAGTCTCGAGTGGTCTTGGGTAAGGATTCTTGGGCTTCCTCTCAGCCTCTGGACCCCTAATGTTATGAAAGAAGTTGGAGATTATTCTGGCGGATGGATTGAGACAAAGGAGGAGTCAACTCTCAAAACCACTTAAGATGGGCAAGAATCAAGGTCAAAGGCTCACCAGAGTCGATCCCTAGAACAGTGGAGATTCAGCACGAAGGGTAT
>JAOTQJ010000049.1:761927-775332 GCA_025642045.1 Solanum sejunctum | reverse complement strand
CTAGAACAGTGGAGATTCAGCACGAAGGGTATCACTATACTCTTCCTCTTTGGGCTGAAACTCCGGCAAAGGTCCGAAAATGCTCACCGAGAAATAGTGTTGCACAAGCAGGGACATCTAGATCTGTTGCAGAGCCTAGGTCTAGGGATGTCCAATTCTTGGGAAGAGATGCATGTTTGAATTTCAAAAACCTCTCATGTGTGCAAGCTTAATGAGGTCCAATTAGGTCAGACAACAAGCACTGTTGGGCCTTCATTAAGCCCAATTATTAAGGCTCCAAACAGCCCATCAATAAGGACGAAAAAACCCAGCCTTGAGAATATAGAGCCAATTATTATGTTCAAGTCAGCGAGCTCTTTGGAACCTTCGGCTAAATTTTTCGATCCCATGCAATTGGAAGTTTCTCCTCCCTATTTCTCTTTTCATTCTCTGGTTCCTAAAACCTATGCAGCACAAAATCAAGTTTCAGACTCTCAATCCTCTCAGGAGATGGAAGAACGCGAACCCGATTATATTGAAGAGATCTCTCATGGGGCCGAAGGAGATTTACAGATGGTGTTTTATGAGGAACCACCACCTTGCAATCTTGAAGAAATTTCTCCTACTGAACTTCTCATTGAAAAGGCCGAATCAGAAGCTTCACTGTGGGTGCACATGAATATCATCAAACTTAGCAAACAATTTGGAGTTGACTTTGAAGGGTGCGAAGAGGAGGCTTCGTCTCTTTTAATGAGGATCGACAACAGACGACAAAAGAAGAAGAGAGATTGCTCGGCTGGCACAGCACCTGAACTCAAGTCAAAGGGGCAGAAACAATTGAAAGGTTTAATCTCGAACATTAAGTACAAGGATGGGCAACCAAGAAGCAGGGGGAGGGACAATCTAAAAGTAGATTAAGGAAGATAAACATTCTATCATGGAATGTGAGGGATTGAATGATGGGGGAAAAAGAGGATTAATTAAAACTTTACTTAATGAATGGAGATGTGATGTGGTAGTTCTACAGGAAACAAAAATAGAAGGAAATATTACCAACATAGCCAGGCACATATGGGGCAACAGATGGGTGGATTTTGTCAATCTTGAGGCAATTGCCAATAGTGGCGATATTCTCGTTATGTGGGACAAAAGGGTGCTGGAAGGTGAAATGGTGGAATCTGGTAGCCAAAGTATAACTTGTAAGCTCACAGACTCTAGACAAGACTTCACTTGGTTCATCACAGGTGTGTATGGATCTAACAACAGAAGGGAGAGGTTGGATTTATTAGCAGCTTCAAGGGGCTTGTTTAATGGACCATGGGTGATCTGCGGTGATTTTAACACCACCAGATTTTCTAATGAAAGAAGCAACAATCACAATCTCACGAGAGCTATGAGAGAATTTTCTGACTCAATCAATGAACTAGAGCTAGTAGATCCTCCTCTTTCTGGGGGTTCTTTCACTTGGAATAAGGGGAACAACCAAGGTGTTGTTTCAAGAATTGATAGGTTTCTTTTCTCAAATGAATGGGATGAAAAATTTAGTAAAATCAAGCAATTTTTGTTGCCAAGAATTGCATCAGACCACTATCCTATCCAGCTTGCATGTGGGAATTGAGAACAAAGGAAATCCTATTTCAAGTTTGCTAATTGGTGGTTGGAGGTAGAGGGGTTCAAAGAATTAGTCAAACCCTGGTGGCTCTCTTTTGCTGTCCAAGGCCATCCATATTTTGTTTTAGCTTCAAAGCTGAAATTGGTGAAAACTAAACTAAAGGATTGGAATGCGGAGAATTTCGGAAATCTGGCAAGGAGAAAATCAGAGTTGCTGGCCCAACTGACAAATTTGATGTTTTGCAGGAACAAAGAAACCTTATTGATGATGAATTGGTTCACAAAGCTAACTTATCAATGGACTTTGAGGAAATTTCCAAGCATGAGGAATCATCTTGGAGGCAAAAATCAAGAATTTCATGGCTAAAGAAGGGAGACAAGAATACTAAGTTCTTTCACCGGATGGCAAATGCTCGTAGGAGAATAAATGCTATAGACAAATTGGAGATCGACGGGGTGGAAGTCAGTGATTCAGAGGCTATCAAAGAAGAAATCATCACTTTCTACAAACAACTCTACTGTGAATCTGAATCATGGAGACTCAACTTCATTATTAAATATCAGCCCACAATCACAAAAGAGGAAAAATTATGGTTGGAGAGGTCGTTCGAAGAGCAGGAGATGCTACACAATATCAGATTATGTGCAGAAGACAAAGCCCCCGGTCCCGATGATTACTCAATGGAATTCATTCGTGTATGCTGGGATTTTCTGAAGGTGGATATTCTTCGAACTATGAAAAATTTTCACTCACATGCTTTTTTGAGAAGAGTCTTAATGCTACATATGTGGCTCTTATTCCCAAAAAAAATGGGACCAAAGAACTAAGAGATTATAGACCGATCAATCTGATCAGTTGTATTTACAAGATTATCTCCAAGACCCTAGCTGAAAGAATGAAAAGGTGATTGAGAAGATAGATAGCAAAAATCAGATGGCCTTAATTAAGGGTAGACAAATTACAGATGCTTCCCTTATTGCACACAAATGTGTTGATGCAAGGATGAAGGACAAGAAACCTGGAGTCCTTTGTAAAGTAGACATTGAAAAGGTGTTCGATCATGTCACCTGGAAGTATTTGATCAATATTATGAGGGTCATGGGTTTTGGGGACAAATGGCTTAAATGGATTTACTATTGCATCAATACAGTGAAGTTCTCTGTTCTCATCAACGGATCCCTCGAAGGATTTTTTCAAGCCGAAAGGGGAAAGGCAAGGAGACCCCCTTTCTCCTTTTCTTTTCATCATAGCCATGGAGGGGCTTAGTAGTATGTTGAGAATCTCGACAGCTAACAGTGATTTAACAGGGTTCACTGTTCAAAACAGAGAAAATTACTTAGAGATCTCACATCTCCTATATGCAGATGATGCTTTGATACTTTGTGATGCAGAGCCTTCCCAACTAATGCATTTGAGGTTGATTCTTACCATTTTTGAAGGCATCTCCAGTCTACATGTCAATTGGAGAAAGAGTCAAACGTTTCCTGTCAACGAAGCCTCAAATTGTCCAATTCTTGCAGGTATCCTTGGCTGCGAGGTGTGTGCTCTGCCTACTAAATATTTGGGTCTTTCTTTGGGCTCAAAAACAAAGTTGTTGATATTTGGCAAGAGGTACTTGATAGATGTGAAAGAAGGGTTGCAAGATGGAAAGCACAATACCTCTCTTTAGGAGGAAGAGTCGTTCTTGTCAACAGTGTGTTGGACTCCCTTCCCACCTATGTAATGTCTCTATTTCCTATCCCTGACAAAGTGAGAAAAATCATAGATAAGTTGAGGAGTTTACTTTATTTGGGAAGGGAACGGAGATAGCAAACGCTTACATTTGGTCAAGTGGAAAGTTCTCATTTCTAGTAAGAAGGTGGGAGGACTTGGAATCAAAAACCTCAAATTATAGAATATGAGTCTTTTACTGAAGTGGCTTTGGAAATATAACACTGAAGAGCAAGCATTATGGAGACAGGTTATACAATGCAGGCATGAACAAATGGGTCACTAGACTACCAAACTAGTGACATCAGCTTACGAAGTTGGTAACTTGAAATCCATCAGGAATCTACGGGAGGTGTTTATAGCAAACACAGGGATCAGGGTGGGCAGCAGGACGAAAATTTCTTTTTGGAAGGATGACTGGTTAGGGATTGGGCATTTAATAGACCAATTTCATGATCTATTCATCTTATTCTCCTCCCCGGAAGCTACAATTGATGAACTCTGGACTCCGCAAGGGTGGGATATTGCATTTAGAAGGCTCCTTAATGATTGGGAGATTCCTAGAGTTGCTGATTTTTTTGGCAATCTTGAAGGTTTTGCAGGCCTAAAGGAGGAGGAGGATTCTCTCATTTGGAAAGGTGGCACCAAGTCTATTCTCTCTGTCAAAGCAGCTTACAAATACTTAAGTGCAATGGAGCAGCCCAATGACCCATGGCCTTGTAAAGATACATGGAAAGCAAAGGCTCCTTTCAAAGTCGTTTGCTTTACTTGGCTAGTTGTTTGGAAAGCTTGTCTCACCCATAATAAACTTCAAAGAAGGGGATCTCATCTCAGCTCCAGATCCTTCCTATGTCAACAGAAGTTGAAACCAATGGGCATCTTTTTTTGCATTGTCCTATTACCAGACAACTTTGGCAACTTTTTGCAGCTTTGGCTCAAATTGTTTGGGTGATGCCTCAGAGTACGCTGGACCTAATATGCAGTTGGAACAATATACAAGGAGAAACTTGCCACACAGAGTGGTGGAAGATTGTTCCCGCTCGCATATGGTGGACTATTTGGAAAGAGAGGAATGCAAAATGTGTTGAAGGCAAATGCAGCTCAATCCAGAAGATCAAGAGCTCCTGCATTTCTCTTTTTTATTTTTGGTGTAAAGAACAGTTAGTTAATGATGTGGAATCATTACTAGACTTTATGGCCTCTTTTGTCTGAGTCTATATTTGTAGATAAGCTATACCAGACCTGTTTTAAGGTGCTGATGAATATAACACATTACCAATTTCAAAAAAAAAAAAACATGTACTGCAAAGCTTTCCTGGAAGTTCGGTTGAACAGAAAACTCAAAGACTACAATTAGAACATAAACAGAAAAGATTTTCCTAGTTATCAGACTTCTGTGATGCAAAGAACATTATTTTAATTAACAATGTCAGGTTTTGGCACATCTATGGGGTTAGAGGAGGCAGACAGTGAAGCACCTTAAATTGTGATCGTGATTCCGCTTCTAATTTGTTATAGAAAGCTCGTTCCTCAGCAGAAAAAGCAACCTTCTTCAACTGTATAGTTTTGGGTGGTAAGTTTATAATTGGCTCACCATCAATCATGGTACCTAAATCAGTAACATTCAGATAATGAGCTACACAAAAATATCTGTTGAAGATCTAACTAGGAAGTAACTTAATGGACTTATAATGAATACATGAGAGTGAATTAGGTTATAGAAAAATCGAAAGATTATATATTCAACAAAAGAATATAAACCCCATTCAGACACACATGCAGGCACCACATAGATGCATGGACAGTAAAATAAAATGTGATCGTGTAAAAATGAATATAGAAATAAAAATGAATATAAAGCTGCTACTGTATCAAGCACACTCAATGATCCATAGAGAAAAACTTCAGTATGGAGACTATTTTGTAAAAAAAACAAGTTGCTGTTGCAACCAGTGTCAAAAGGAAATGAATAAGGGATGGTAAATTACTTTTGAAAATCCAGTCAGTATCAAGACCCAAAAGGCTTAAACCCCACGATATTCTCATTTAACAATTCCTTTCATAAAAATGCAATACACAAAGATGATAACAAGGAAAAGTCAATGATTACCTTTTGTTCGCCGCAACATTATGGCCCTCAAAATTGCTTGAAGCTTCTTATACCCATTAATTGAGTTTATCGCAATCGGAAACTTAATTTGGCTGCAAAATGATTTATATTCAGCATAGGGATCATATCTCAGAAATCTGAAGTAGCTGAAAAGTTCATCAATGGCGTTCTGTATCGGTGTTCCAGATAAGCACCACCTGCGTTTTGCTCTAAGGCTGCAGCATGCTCTAGCTACTTGTGTTCTATGATTCTTAATTGTCTGGGCTTCATCTAAAATCACCCTAAACCAACTGACTTTGGCAAGAGTACCACAATTAGGATCAAAGTCATCTGCATCAAATCCTTTTCTGCCCTTTTTTCCCCTCTTACTAAGAGATTGCTTTTTCCGTTTCTTATTTGAAGAGAAGTCAGAAGATATTCCGAATCTCTCTCCATTTTTTTGGTCATCGTCATCCTCTTCAACTAAAGCTTGTTTAGGAACTTCATTTGTCACAATGGCATAAGTTGTCAGGACCACATCATATTTTGCCAGTTCTGCCGGTTTCTTAGTCCTACTACCTCCATGATAGATTAAAATAGATAGATGTGCCTCATCTGTTACTTTCTCATCCAATTCTCGAGCCCATTGTCGAAGAACACTAGCTGGACACACTACCAATGTACCAGCTGCTGGTCTCCTACGTCTAAACCCCTTTATAGAAGTTCTTGCATCAGGAATCACCTCAACACCATCTATTTCTCCACACTGGTTTGTTTCCTGAGAAGCAGGAACAACATTTTCATCATCATCATCCAAATTCAAGGCTTCAGCTTTAATAGCATCCAGATCTTTTGCTTTAGACTTATCCTGAGCTGACCTCTGCATCTGTATGAGGGCAATCATTGAAATAGTCTTACCAAGACCCTGCAATGTAACAGAATAAATATTAAACATGACGCATACACTAATAAGTCCAAGAATAAACTAAGCAGAATAAGGTCAGCGTCATTATATTTGACCTGATCATCAGCCAGAATACCACCCGAACAATGCACACTACCAGTTTCTTTTTGAAGCATCCATGCCAACGCAATTCTCTTAAGGAGGAAAGAAGTAGTTAGAACACATACTATGACAACAAAATAAAAGGATATTTTAAAGTAGCACAAGTAGACCTGGTGTCTTAGGAGAGAAACTGACAAAAGACCTTCTGGCAGACGAGCTTCTACCTTGGGTTGGTTCAAATCCTGCCAGAAAAGAGCACAGTATGCTAAACTATAAGCTGAATGAAAATACAAGAAATGCAGCCTCTGGAGACTCATAGTGCAACAACAATGACTATGCCTTAGTCCCAAACAATCGTCGTAGGTGCCAGTGGCGAATTTACACATGAAAAAGGTTATGCGAACCCATGATCATCCAACTAAACTCGATATATATTATCTATATAAAGAGATTGAGTGGTGTATTAATTGAAATCTGGTCTTAACTCTTTCAGGACAAGGGATTGGATCCTACTTGCGGCCATTTGTTTCTTTCCTATAGTTTTTCTTCTAAAGCAGCGTTCCTTTTAAAGTTGCACCCTTCATTAGAAAAGCAGCCAAAACACAAATAACGCCATTCTTTCATTTCTTTATGCTAAAGCAAAAGCTCTTGTTCTTTAGCTAATAGCAAAGAAGTTGGAACAGTTTTTCTCCATCCCCATATCTATTCTCTAATCCCAATATATCCCAAAACAGAAAACTCCAAGCTAATAAGTCTCACCTATTTATTGCTCTAAACCTTAATCACTAAATCACCATCACAAGGGACAAATCAACATCTCAGTCTTATCTTACAAACCAACGGTGCATCCGGTGCCTAGAAATTCTAGATTCGACTCCGATAGGCACCTAAGTTGCTTGGACTCTTCACTTTTGGTGCCGGCACCTAAGTTGCTTGGACTCTTCACTTTTGGTGCCGCACCTAAGTCAACACGACATGGGTGCGGGTGTGGGATACGTGTCCAATTTGATCAACCAGTTTTGGGTACTTTGATCAAAATCGATGGGGAAAGTTTGAGCGAGTTTAAAAAATTTTGTAATCAATACAAAAGCTAAGGTGAAATTGAAGAAAATGGAATACCTTTTTATATAGAAATTTCTTTTTCACATCTTTTTCTTTAATCTCCTTCCAGAATTTTCTTCAAGTTCTCCACATAATATCTCATAATTTAGGTTTATCACTCTATTTTTACATATTTTGATTATTTTGAGGTGAATCCCCAAACTCGTATCCATACATGAATCCATATCCCCGAATCTTAAATATAAGATCATGAAGGATCCGACCTCTAAATCCGCACCCGTATTGAACACTTGCGCCCGAGTCCGAGCAACTTATATAGGCACTATATAAGCTCAACTCATATCATCATGAAGTGAAAAAATAAGATACATACATACATGCTATTATATATATACTAGATGGTAGGTACCTGTGCCAACATGGGCCCAATGACAACCAAAAATAAGCTCATTTGTCTTTGTATTCTATAGAATAACAAGTACAGATGCATAAAATGCCGAAAACACAGTTCTGACATTATTTACTATTATAAGAATGAATTATTTGCAAGAAACTTGACATCACATTAAGGAAACAAGAATAACACATAAATATAAATGTAATCAATGTGTATGTAACTTAAATTTCATGTCGTCGCCTATCATTTGTCTGTTATCCTTGGATACTTCATAGGACAATGGACACAACTTTACATTATAGTACTCAACTTGTTAAAAATAAGAATATAGAATGTGAAACCAATCAACATTTTTTTTTTGAAACTGGTAATTTGTATTCTTTAGCATTAAGGGCTATGCTAGCTACCTCAAAAAATAGTAACAGAGAAGGAAGAAAAAAAACAGGAATACTTGCAAAGAACCTGGATTTCCTCTTCTATATTTTGTTCTTTACAACCTAAGGAAGTAATTACTTTCCATTTAATCTTCTGTAAGAGAGCATTCTTTTCCTTTAAGAATCCTCTGATTCGTTTCCTTCCAAATACTCCACCAGATACAAGAAGGTATCGTACTCCACCACTTCTTTTGACTCTTGTTGGCTCCGCTTCTGATCCAACATTCAACAAGTCCAATGTGTGTTCTCGCGTACACCAATTTTGGCTAGCTAAATTGAAGAATAAAGCCCATACTTGCAAAAGTAAGTGTTTGTTGATTTCCTGTGCCTCTTTACATAGTAAGCATCTAGAGGCTATGTTGATGCCCCTTTTCTGTAATGCTTCATGACTCAAACATGCTCTCGTAGCTACCAACCAGACAAAACACTTCACTTTAGTGGGAGCCACACTCTTCCAAACAACACTCCATGGCCCTGACATCTTTCCTCCAGTTATGGATAGACCCCACTTATACAATCTATTAACAATGAACCTTCCATCTGATTGTTGTCCCAATGATAGTCTGTCTGTTTCCAAATTAGTGCCCGGAATGCTTTCTATCATATTCAATAGTTCAATTACCACTTCTATCTCCCAGTCATTTAACAACCTTCTAAGCACTAAATTCCACCCTTGCTGAGACCACAACCCATTGATTTTGCTATTCAGATGCACACTGATAGAATAAAGTTCAGCAAACTTTGAAGAGATCCTTGACCAGTCCATTCTTCTTTCCAAAATAAAACCTTACCCCTCCTCCCAACTTTAACTTTCATATTAACTTGTAGAGCCGGCCAAAAGCTTATGATAGTACTCCAACTCCATAAGTGGTTGTTGCTTCACCTGAACACCACTGCCCTTCTCGGTTGAATTTGTGTTTGTATCGCCTCTTTCCACAGTGCATGCTGCTCCTCTTGATTGTACATCCACATCCACTAGCTTAGTAGACTTTTATTCTGTAACTTGAGCTTCCTTACTCCCAACCCCCATAATTCCTCCCTTGTTGAACTTCTGCATATGTACTAAATTGAAACTTTTCTCAATTTTATTTCCCTGTCGGGGGAACTTCCTTCTCAAAGCATCTAGAATTTTAATCAGCTCACCAGGTGGGAGAAGAAATATCAAATAAGTTGGTAGAGAATCTAGTATAAAGTTTATCAAAGTGACTCATACCTCGCACTGAAAGATATTAAGACTTCCAAAGTGCCAACTTCCTCACAGTTTTCTCAATAATTCCATCCCAAATAGTAATTGCTTTATGGTTTGCCCCCAATGGAATGCCTAAGTAGACTGGTGGTAGCTTTTCCACCTTGGACCTCAAGCTGTTTGCTAGTGTTTGTATTTGTTGAACTTCTTTTACGGGAAAGATACTCCTTTTTCTTCGGTTAACCTCGAGTCCAGAACAAGCCAGAAAAACTACTAGAAACTCCCTTAAATAACACAATTGTTCCTGGTTTGCTTCACAGAACACTATTGTATCATCAGAGTATAGTAAATGTGTCAACTCCATATTCTCATTTGCCCTGTTTCTTATATTGCAGCCTATGATCCAATTACTTTGCGAAGCTTTCCTCATTAAACAGTCTAAACCCTCCACACCTATAATAAAAAGGAATGGAGATAGAAGATCCCCCTGTCTAAGTCCTCTTTCTGTTGGGAAAAAACCAGGTGGTTCTCCATTAACAAGGATGAAGAACCTGGTGGTTTTAATACAAAAGTCTATCTAGCCAAGACATCCATTTCCAAACCCCATCTGTCTAAGAGTGTTCATCAGGAACTTCCAATTTAAATGGTCATTAGCTTTCTAAATATCCAACTTGCATATAACCCCCGACACATCGCCTCTAATTATAGTGTCAATACATTCACCAGCAATCAAAGCAGCATCCATTATCTGTCTACCTTTAATGAAGGCCATCTGATGCTTCTTCACTAGCTTACTTATCACCTCTCAATCTCTCTGCTAGAACCTTGGCTATGATTTTGTACACCCCTGTGATCAAACTGATTGGACAAAAATCTCTCAAATCATTTGCCCCACCTTTGTTATCAAAGCTACAAAAGTAGTGTTAAAACTTCTTTCAAATTTCTTATGAGTTTGGAAGTTGTGGAAGGTCAACATTAAGTCCTCCTTCAGTGTCCCAGAAAGTTCGAAAAGAAACCATTGTGTAACCATCTGGGCCAGGTGCCTTGTCTACTGCACACATTTTGATCCCTGCTAACCAGTGTTATTAAAAGCGACAAAAAGCGCGCTTTGAAGGGAGGCTACAGGTCTGCGCTTTTTCTAGTCGAAGTGTGAAGCGATGAAAAAAGCATGTGTTTCAATGGTTGAAGCACTGAAGCGAGCTTCTGCTGAAGTGACGCTTTAACTGTTTAGGGTTTTATTTTTTAATTTTTTTTATTTTTAATAGTTTTAAAATTAACTTATCCTATACTAAGTCGCAACTAAGAGTATAGTAGTATACGGCTGCTACAACTGCGACTCCAGAGCTTTTCTTCTTCGGCGAGCTTCTCCTTTGGCGAATTCAGTGTTCAGTCAGGTAAGTTCAACTCTTCTGCAGTTCTGCAGTTCTGGTAGGTGCTCTGTTTCTGTGAGTGTGATCTTCTTCTTCTTCTTCAGTTTATTCTTCTGCAGTTCTGCAGTTCTCGTAGGGTTTTCTGTGATCAGTTCTTTTCAGTTGTAACTTGTAACAGAAGTTCTTTTTATAGTTGATGGTGCTCTGTTTTCTGTGATCAGTTTTTTTAGTGTGTAATTTTTTTGTTCAGTGATGTCACTGCTGTTGTTTTGATTTGTGCTTGTAGTGAATTGTATTCTCTTATCCAATGGCACAAAAAAGGGATCCAGCTTGGGCTTATGGAATTGCAATGGGGAGTAACACAAAAATCAAATGTATTTTTTGTGATATGACATACAATGGCGGAATATTTCATCACAAAAAGCATCTTGTTGGTGGATAAGAGATGTAAGAGTATGTCCAAAGGTCCCCGATAATGTGAAGGAAGAAATCAAAGCCTACTTAACAAAAAAAACGAGTTTAAAACTCAAATGAACTATGAAGCATCCATGGTTAATCTTGCTGATGATGATGGCATGGATGATGAAGCTGAAGTGAATATGCCAATGGGGCCTCCCTCAAAATTTCAAAAGAACTCTTCAACTAGTAGAAGTGGGTCATCCGCCGCTAGTAATATCAAGGGTCCCCTCAATCTCTATTTCTCACAAAAACCAAATGAAAAGAGAAAAGGTAGACCTATTGATTTAGAATCTTCTAGGAAGATTTAAGGGATCATGTTGTATCCGCTTTTGCTAGGTGGATGTATGATGCAGGGCTTCCTTTCAATTGTGTTGACACGGAGAGTTTTGGTGAGTTCATTGAGGTAGTAGGTCAATATGGACCTGGAATGAAGCCCCCCACCTATCATGAGGTGAGAGTTACTTGTCTAAAAAGGAGGTGGAAAAAACAAACAAAATTGTGGAAGATCATAAGATTCAATGAAACACGTATGGTTGTTCCATTATGATGGATAAATGGACAGCCAAATGGACAGCCAAAAATGGGAAAATGATCATTAATGTTTTGGTGAATTCTCCAAAAAGGAGTGTGTTCCTTGAATCTTATGATGCTAGTAACTCTTCACCGATTCTACTAAGATGTTTAACTTGTTTGAGAAGACTGTCTTGAAAGTAGGCAAAGGAAAATATGGTACAAGTTGTGATTGATAATGCAAGTGAGAACAAAAAAGCAGGTCAAATGTTGAGGGGAGTGTACCCTCAAATTTTCTGGACTCCTTGTGTTGCTCACTTCATCAACTTGATGTTTGGTGACATCTTCAAAGAAGCCTTGTGTTCTTCATGTGACGAGTAAACTTGATATTCTATGATTTTTTTAAAAACTTCATGTTTGTTTCTTTACTTATTAACTATCAATTCTTTTGAGCAGTGCTTGCCAAGGCTGTCAAGGTGCATTCTTATATAAGTCAAAGGGCGTCGTTGTTGAATATGATGAGGAGATATACAAAGCAAAGAAATTTGGTAAAACTCGCCAAGACAAGATTCGCAACAGCCTTTTTGACTTTGTACAATTTTTATCAGATAAAGAAGAATTTGAGGACCTTGTTTATGTCAACTGAATGGAGTGAGAGTGTCTATACTAAAGGAAACTTTTGGAAAAACAGTTGCGAGACACATCATTAGTCAATCATTTTGGAATGAGACTGTTCAAGCACTCAAAGTTGGTGGTCCTTTAGTTAGTGTACTTCGTATGGTGGATGAGGAGACAACCACCAATTGGCTACATTTATGAAGCCATGGATAGGGCCAGAGAAAGATTTCAAAGGGCATTCAATTATGATGATAGGAAATATGGGAGAGTTTTTGAAATCATTAATGCAAGATGGACGGATCAACTTCATCAACCTTTGTATGCGGCAGGACATCTTTTGAACCCAGGACTCTATTATAAAAATAGTAAGATGACAGCTTTAGCCCAAGAAGTGTGGGAGGGATATCATAAATGTGTTTAGACAATGATCCCAGATAAAGATGTGCAAGACAAAATAGGGGAGGAGATTGGAATGTACATGAGAGCTGATGGGCTACTTGGCATTAAATCAACCATTAGAGCAAGAACGAAATCGTCACCGAGTGAGCATTTTAACAATTCAACTTCTACTTGTGTTTAAATCTTTAACTTTTAAGTTATACTTATTTACTTTTCTTCTATTGTTCTAGAGTTGAATGGTGGATGCAAGATGGTTATAATGTACCAAACTTGCAAAAGTTTGCTATTATAGTGCAAAGTTTAACTTGTAGCTCATCCAATTGCAAGAGGAATTAGAGTGTGTATGAACATGAAACTAAACTATATTAAAATATTCTTGATTGTCCAAAGTCCTCCTATTAATTACTTTCTATGACTTTTGTGTAGATTCATACTAAAAAGAGAAATAGACTTGAGTTAAAACAACTCAATGATCTAGTGTTCATCAAATATAATAGAACATTGGGGTGTTGTTACAATGCTCGCAATACCATTGATCCAATTTTGTTGGATAGTATTGATGATGCAAATGAAT